>JAJKLI010000063.1:0-145885 GCA_023159215.1 Xylariaceae sp. AK1471 | reverse complement strand
CAAAATATAATTAATTAAAGCTAAGATTTTTTTTAATTAGATTAGAACTAAAAATTTTCTGTTAAAGTATTTAAATATACTAATAAAATAATAAGTAAACTATTAAAAAAGCTAATAAAAATAAGCTTATAATATAAACTAAAAAAACCGGTAATAATTAACAAAATAATTAGTTTATTTATTAATTGTTTAATTGTTTAATCGATAAATTGCTTAGTTAGTTACTTATTTAATTTTTATTTTTATTTTTATTTTAAAACTATTAAAAATATTAATTCAGTTTTTTAAAATAAATTATCGTGATTAATAAGAATTAACTTGCTTAAAGCTTTATTATAAGTTATAATTATATTAAAAATTATTAATTAAAACTATACTAATTTTCTAGCTTTTTAACTATTAATTATAAAACTAAACAAGCAAGTTTTATATTTAACTTTAATATATTTAAAAATTTATATATAATATTTCCGATTATTTAAATATACCGATTTTAGAATATTTTAATTAAAATAATATTTAACTAATAAATAAACTTTTAATGTTTTAAACTGTTTAAACTAATAAACGTTATTAATAAAAATTTAAACTTTTTTATAAAAATAGCTTAAATATTTATAACTTTTACTGCTTTTTTTTAGCTAATATTTATAGTATTTTTTTTTATAGCTTGGATTATTTTATAAACTTATTAATTAAAATAAGCAAAATCTTGATTAAAACATTTTTTAAACAGTAATACTTTTTAATCGATTTATTTAGTTATTTTTAAGAGTAGGTTAAATATAAAGCTTTTTAATTTTTGCTTATAATTAATTTTATAACTTTTAAATTTGCTTTTTTTTTATAAATAATTATATATTAATAATAAGGTCTTTTATTATTTTACTTAATTAATATACTATTACGTTCTTAAAAACTTTACGTTATTATTTTATAATTTAATAGTTAATAACTTTACTAACGTTTAATAGTTCGATATAAAGTATTTACTGCTAGAAACTAAAGTTTATATCTTAAAATAAAAGTAAAGCTTATTTAAAAAAGCTAATTAATCTAGAAAAAAAAACACTTATAGTGCAGAATATAGTAGTAATAGTATTTTTAGTTGCTGCTTTTTTATTCGGACTAGAAAAAAAGAGCTAGAAGTTAAAAACTTTACTTAAGTATATAAACTTAACGAATTTAACAGTAACGAATTAAGTAATGCATTAATTAATGCGAACATATTAAAAAGAACACACTTAGATTAGCCTAAAACCTATATAAAGAATAATTTACAACTTAATAAAAGATTTAAATTCTGTACTAAAGTGTATATAGCTTTAAAATCTGCTTATGTGTAAAAAAAACGCGAAAAAAGAAGAAATATATAAATAATCGACTTAACCCCTGAACGCTAGTCACATAACCGAACTTCTCTACCCTGAATTAATATTAGCTAATTAAGTTTTTTTAATTAATTGTTTTATAGTATAATTAACTGTATAAACTGCTTTAAAAAAAGTAGCAGCAGTAAAAAAGTTAATAATTAGAATTATAAGCTTAATTATTTTATATAAAGTATTTTTTTGCTTAATTTAAAGTATTAAAACAAAAAAACTAGTTAACATAAAATTATAGCATATAAGTTTATTTTTATATAAAAAGTTTTAAGTTTTTAAAAAAGTTTTTAAGTTTTAATACTTAAGTTAAAAAATAAAATATTAAAAATAAAAGTCTTTTTATTATTATTAAAAATAAAAGCTTTAATAATATAGCTTTTTATATAAGAAATAAAAAAAGTGCTATAATAAAAATTAAACTTAAGATTTTTAGCTTTTATAGTTTAATAAAAAATATTAAAAGCATTTAGTTTAAAATAATTATTAGTTATTAAATAGTTTATATAGAAATAAAAAAATAAATGTTTTTATAATAAAAAAAAGAATATAGAGTTTATATAAAAATACTATAATAAATTATAAAAAAAAAAGAAATTTTTTTTTTTTTAGTACGGCCGTTATATTAAAATCTTAGTGTAGTTTTTATATATAAGTATTTAAGCTTTTTTTATTTTATTTATATTACTTTTTATATAAAGCTAATAATTACTTTTTATTTAATTATAAAAAATAAATAATATTTATAAAAGGATTTTATATAGCAGTAAAAATAAAATATAATTAATTATAGTAAATTATAATAAGTTATAATTATTATAAAAATAATTAGTATAAATAGTATATAAATATATCTTATATAGTTATAACTACTATAATAATTATAACTGCTGCTTATATAAATTACGTGTTTAAATTACTTAATATTTATTTATAATTATTTTTATTTATTTTTTTATATTTTAATATTTAATTTTATGTAGTTATATTTTATACTTTTTATATTTTTTAACTAATAATTTTTTTATGCACTTTTTATTTTTATATTAATTAACTTTATAATAACGTATATATTTTTTTATTTTTTAATTTATAATTTTTTGTTTATTTTTATTTTAAAAATTTAAGTTTTAGTTTATTTAGCTTATTTAGTATGTTTTAAGCGCTTATAATATATATATCGTTTTTTTATGCTTTTTATAACTTACTATATAATATTATTTACTTGTTCTAGCTTTATTATAGTTAATAAAAAACGATATAGATTTATAATTATAATAATTATTATTATAAGCTTTAAAAAGTTATAAGCTTTATACTTATTTTTATATATACTTATTTTTGTTATTTTTTTTTATTTTATATTTATAATAAGTAATATTTTTTTTTTACAAGTATTTAATTATATAATAAACAGCTTTTTTATTTAAAAGCTTAAACTATACTTATAATAATATTATATTTAAAATACGTTTATACGTTTAAAATAACTAGATTATTATATCGTTTTTTATTAATACTGTTTTTAAAATATATAATTTATATTAACGTTTTATTACTTATATACTGCTTATCCGACTTTTTAAAATATTTTATAAAAAAACTAATTAAAAATAAGTTATTATTAACTATTACGTTTTTTATATTAATACTATGTTTATTTATACTTATAACTATATGTTTTTTATTTTATATTAATAATATTAACGTAAAATATATACTATAAAAAATTGCAGACCACGACTTTTTTTTTTATACGTATAATATTTTAACGATTTTTAAAAAAATTAATATATAAATTATAAGTAGTTAAATAAAAACAATAAATATAAGTTTTAATATAATAAAGCTAAAAAAAACATATTAAATTAAAATATTAAAGCTATATAAGCAGCTAAACTTACTTTATAATATAAAAAAATATTAAATGTTTTTTTGTTTGTTTATATATTTAAAGTTAAGTAGGACATGCTTATAATTAAACCTAAGTAAAAAAGCTATATATACGACCTTAAAACTAAAAAAAAAAGTATTTAATAAGGTTATTAAGTTTAAAAATTATAACTATATATTTAATATTAAAACTAAGAAAAAAGTACGCGATTTAATTATTAAAGCTAAAAATTAAAACTATACGTTTAATATTAAAACTAAAAAAAAAGTACGTGATTTAATTATTAAACTTAAAGATTATAACTATATATTTAATATTAAAACTAGAAAAAATATATATAACCTAGTTATTAAGCTTAAAAATTAAAACTATACGTTTAATTTTAAAACTAGTAAAAAAATGCTTAATTTAATTATTAAGCTTAAAAATTAAAACTATATGTTTAATCTTAAAACTAGTAAAAAAGTATATAATCTAGTTATTAAACTTAAAAATTAAAACTATACGTTTAATTTTAAAACTAATAAAAAAATACGCGACCTAATTATTAAACTTAAAAATTTAAACTATACGTTTAACTTTAAAACTAATAATATTATTATTTAAAATACAGCTTAAAAAAATACTATTACTTTTTTATCAGACAAGAAAAATAATAATAATAAAAAAAAAAACGATAATATAATACTTATTAACTTTTAAGGTTTTTATATATATTATAAAGCTCTAAAAGATAATATTAAAAAGTTTAATTTAAAAAAAAAGAACTAGATTTAGTTAGAAGTATAATAGTTATTACTGCTGCATACAAAAAAACTACAAAAAAAACATTATAAAATTATATTAAAATATTAAATAGAACTAAAAATAAGAACTACTATTATAAAACTAACAGTAACTTTTTTATTTTTATATTTCGTACGCGCTAAAATAAACAGTAAAAACTTAAGCACTATAATCTGTTAGCACTAACCTCTTAGCGCATAACTACCAACTAGCAGATAGAGTTTTGAGGGTTTTATTACTATACACTATCTCAGCATTTCCTGATATTGTAGCTCGAAATCTGTTTCCTAATTGGGCAATGAAGAAAGAAGGCCTGTATTTAGATATGAGATTCATCGTTTGGCTAAACACATACTAATGGGCAGAACGCGGGAAAGCTAGACCACACGATGCATCGACCCTACCGATTGATGTTACGCGATCACGTCATGTACTCATCATGGAGTTTCAAAAACAACGAGCACTGGGTTCTACTAACACCTATAATGATGACCACACAAGCTCTTCTTCCTTCTCTTTTCTGTGAAGAGGAAAACCAAAAACTACCCAACTGAATTCATCATTATTGTGCATTGCTCCTCTATCACCTTACATTTGCCCTAATCAAAACGCGACAGTGCCTATCGTTTGAACAGTTATTTTCGATCTCACATTCAAAATAGCGACAATGAGTGAGCCCGCCTTTGTAGTCATGCCCGTCCGGGCTGACGGTTCTCCGCCTCAGGAACACGCTGACGAAGGCAAGTCTGCCTACATTTACAAATTGCCCGTTGCCGCAGCTAAAATTTAAGATATTTAGTCGCTGCCGCCATCGAGCGGTCGCTGCACGAGAATCTACGCTCGAGAGAGCATCAAGAACTGAACCCAAAAGGGGGACTCCTGAAAAAGGTTGTGGGTATGAATTTCCAACCCTAAATATCATGATATTCATCATTATCTTAACACGTCAACGCCACAGCCAATCCAGACAGTCTTTACAAGTACATCTCTGTAAGTTTCCAGCTTATACGCTGTGGCTCCGAACCCGGCTTGCTGATCTATCCTGCAGTGGGAGGATCCAGTTCGTACTCTTGGATCATACATCGGACTTCTTGGACTCCTCTTTGGATTACACTATCTGCATTTGACTCAATTGCTCTTGAAGATGAGCGCAATTGGCCTTGGAGGTACGCAATCCTAGCCAGACGATTAATGGGCGAGAAAATATTGACATGAGACTTATTAGCGGTATCTCTCGCTTCACTCATTAAGCCGCTCGACCAAGTCCGACATCGTTACCCGTATCCGACCAGAGTATAAGCGAGTCCCAGAGCCAACCCTGAACGCTACGCTGAGCGACATCCATGATCTCGTACAGTGGTTGGTACTCCAAGCCCAGAAAACCATGTATGGTGAGGACTTGAAAAAGTCCTTTGGTGTAAGTATCAATCCAAAATTTTCACGAAAGTGAATCTTCAGCTAACGCAAAGGACAGGCTTTCTTCGGTTTGACGGCCTTGTTTTGGTTGAGCAAAGTTATGTCTCTGTTCGGCCTCGCGATTCTGGGGTTGAGCTCACTCTACATTGCTCCCCTTATTTTTTCGCCCCGCGGTCGTGAGGTAGCTCAAGATGCAAAAGTTCGTGCTCAGGATCTAGCTCATGCGACGGCTGAGAACGCCAAGGTTGTTGCACAGGACGGCAGGAGCAAAGTAGCAGACCTATCGTCTATGGCACAACAAACCGCTGGGGATCTATCGTCCAAGATCAAGAAAACTACCGACAACGTGTCATATAAGGCACCACAAACAGATGGAAATCTACCATCTAAGATCCAGTATACTGCTGGGAAGCAGTCATCAGAGGCACAGCAAATAGCTGAAAACCTATCATCCACCACGCACTAGACTCCCACGGACAGGAGTACAGGGATGTTGTTGTTGTATTCATTCTTCGAGGCCAGAGGCCGTGTTGTAGCTGAATAGTTACGATGTATTTCATAACTTCATTCTGACCTTCTGACCACTGTGCCTGTACGAGGTCTTATGTTGAAAAGGAACCGGCCCCAGAAGCCATCACAACGTAATTCTATTCGACATATTTATTAATAAGTTATGACTTCTAATGCTTTTTGTGTAACCACGAACAACTATCTGGGTCGCCGCCCACGCAGGTTTCCCTCTAGCGGACACTGGATATAATAAGCGTAGACCAATCCGTAGAGATGAGGTATTAAAGCTAAGTTCGGAATTTCCAAGTACCTAAATTATATGGCCTTCTCAACACACAGCCGTGCGGTGATGATCGGTTGGCACAATGCCTTACCACAGAGTCCTATTATGCAAAAGTGAGGTTCCAGTGGTAATTTTCTGCTGGGCTACCAGGCGGCCCCCTTGGCATGGCTGTGATTGGTATTCTTAGCAATTAAAACTTCAAAAGTAGTTGTTACTTAGATCAACAAAGGTGACCGCTGTTCCATTAACGCGCACCGACAACACCGAACAAAGGGATTCGTAGGGGATGCTGACGTGTAAAGTATTAAGGCCGTTGGACGCGTTGGATGTGACCACCTAAGTCAGTGCATACTATGTGTCTTTCCAGAGTTCCTAATGACACTCTGAGCACTGTGCCTGCGCCAACTCGGATATGTAGCGTTGCATTTAGTGTTACTTAGATGAGCTTCGGCAACTCATGTCGTTGGCCATGATGTCTAAGCCCTTGGTCCAAGATAATTTGCCTGCCAGGTCTTGTTCTCGGCGCAATTGCAAGTCACCTCTGTCATACGGGCACTAGCTGTTGTTTGCGCAGTCTGTGCTGGTCGGTAGACAGGACCACTTCTACACACTCAAGAACAAATATGGGTGGCAATTTCATTTTTTAAGCCTTCCCTGCAACGATTACTTTAAACAAGTGGAAGTAGGGGCAACCGAAAATCCAACTGCGCCCTTTCCCTATCCCTTAAAATTGCGCCGAAAAATCTTATACTATTTTAAGTTGTGACGAACTGAGACCGAAAGAGAGGAATCGACACCTATGAAAGAATGCCGGCGGACTAGATCCTACTCGAGGCACTGGGTGCGCGCTGCTGCGAGGACAAAATATGCAAAACATCAAATTGTCGGTAGGATCACGAAGGGGACATTCTCACCTAGGGGAATTTGTAAAAGTTCGACTTGAATTTTTTTTCAGTGGCGTCGTAGGCATAGTTACCATCAAGCTACAGCATCACCCGTCTCATTCGAGGATGCCGAAGCCTCCTACTGACACAGCGGTTACTCTCGTTGCGTTAGATCCAACTCATTAGTTTTTTTGTCGCCTCAAGCCATAGCTTGAAGAATGAGCATAAATAAACTCGTACTCTCCCGTTATCCAAGTTCATGTCTATCTAGAAACAGCGGCAGTCTCTACCTACCTAGCCACCGATTCTTATCATTCATTCTCTTGAGACAAGCACCTTGTCCTGTTCGTTCATTAAACCCCACACTTGTTTTCATAACACCGCAGAGTCTCTTAGGATGGCCACCGTTGTTCTTGGTTTAATTTCTGGAGTTATTGGCCTCATCCAGTTTGGTATCGACAACTCTCCCTAGCATAAGTCCGTGGGGCCTGCCATTATAATCATAGTGGGCCTTGAATCCAACTATGGCCTTAATCATGCCGTGAGTTTCGAGGTGCAAGATGAGGTCACGGCGAGATCAACCATGGCGCGTACAATGATAACTATCATCGTCGATCACAAACATAATTCGAGATACCAAGCCACCTATGCATTGTTCTTGGCTAAAGACGATGCTATCTGCGTCCCATATGCTTCCATCACTTAGTGTCAGTGATTGGGGTCACCAGTGCGGTAGCCAGTGGGCCCATTCCAATGTGTACATCAGTGACAGCCAACACCAGCCCGGTTCACTGGCTTAGTAGATGTTGTCCAGTCCGCCTGCTATTACAACCAAAGTCCGAGATTTCTCTGCGCTCTCTTCGATGGGCAGGATGACGTTCTCATAGATCTGCTGCCGAAATTCTTCCTTACCTAAGTCCAGGTTTACATATCCGAACGCTAGCTTGAGACAGCATTCTACAGCACTGCGATACTCTACGCCGCCCGCCATGGTAACCCTACTAAGAATTTCCTGTACTTTTGCAAATCCTTCTTCTGATGTATAGTCGAAGAGTCGGCTAGGCAATGCTGCCACCGAGTGCTCGGGATCAAGTCGTCCACCGGACAGGGCATCATCCACCGGCCTCCAAAGGATCACCTCAATCAACAGCATGAATAAAGCCCATATGAGCTCATTCCCAAAACCGCTGGTTCGTAAAGCATCCCTTTGAGTCTCGTTGTGAAGAGTTTTGTTCACAAATATCTGGTTGAAATCGGCCAAATCGTTGCGAAGCGCAAAGTATATATCACGATTGGTCAATATATTTGATAGCCACGGTGTATTATGCAATTGCAAGACTCCTGCAGCGATTGTTGAAGCAAGTGCAAGCTTCTGCGGCAGCGATGGACGGCTCAGTGGGTGCTGCATGGCGTCCCGAATGGACGCGAATGAGAGCCCTATAGGAGCGCGGCTGTCATGAAGCGGGTGCACGCCAAAACGACCGTACTTTTGGTTTGATGGATCCATGGCATACAGATTACTGTTCGATCTCTCTTTAGCCGCTAAAACTGCTCGGCATAATCCTTCTGTCCCTGGTACTGATGTTAACGCAAGGAGTTTTGGATCAATAGTTTTTGGCTGGTTGTCGTTGTTGGTATGAAGGTCCTGATTCATCGAGAACTTTACTCGCTTGGCGGGTTTCTGACCGGCGGATGAGACTTCAGGGCTGGAAGTGATGCCTTTCGGCAAGGTTGAAGCCACTTGCAAGGCCGCGACCTGCAATCTAACTTCCGTCCAAGCCCGGTTTGAATAGCAAGCACCCGAAAGCTCAGATGCGATGTGCGAGATGATCACGCGGAAATTCATTTTTCCAATGATACTGCTTTCGTCTTCGCTTCTTATACCAAGACGGGGAGAGGAAAGCTGTAGATTCACCTCATGCTTTTGAGGACAAGCATCGCAAAGACCAGATTGCAAAGCCCGGTAGACACTACCCACGATACGTTGGAAGAGCTCAAAGAATATCCCTTGCGATCGCTTTCGGCGGCTTGGCTCAAGCCGTAGACTCCCTACTACGATGGTCTCGAGGGTTTGGTTCTTGGATATCAAGTTCTGAAGTGCCTCATCGTATGAAGAACGATTTATCACGAGTGAAGCCTTCATTAAGTTTCGCTTGATCGATGAGCCGGTCGAGGAACCCACCTGTTGTGAGTGACATTGAGTCAGTGTGCCATGGAGAAACCACTAGGCAGTAGAGGTTACTAACCTCAGTGTGAGCGCCAAGTCCCAAACTCGACTTGAGTTCTTCCATAGTTGCAAGCATATCTTTAACGTTGTCTTCGAAAACAGCATACATGTGGTCAAGCCTTCGCTCAATCCGCTCTTTCACGTCTTCATCCTGCCAGAGCGTCCCAAAGGGCTCTTTGAGCATCGGCAGCAGCATAGCCGAGGGGACAATGCCCCCAAGTAGAGTCTCGCAGGTGTTGTACAGCTTTCCATGCTCGGTTTTAAGGTTTCGCATCAGACTTTGAGTGACTCTCAGATGCCGGCGCCACGTGGATACAGCTTTCCGCCCGTTTTGGTAGTGCTCAAGGGCGGAGATAACGAGGGGAATCGTGCCTAACACGATCCCAACAACTTCAATGCCCGACATTTTCGTGGTGAGCGTTAGAAAATATCCTGTGATGTGTAAGGTGCCAGGATGGTATATGAGTGTTATATCGGGTAAGCTAAGAATCATTTGTCAGGACGACACGTCTCAGCTTTTTCCTATCCGATCCAATCATTTCACGATACCTACTGCTGCAGGCAAAAGTTTCACGCTAGCAAAGCGCAATACACTTCAGTAAATGCATATTCTCATTGTAAGCGCCCTAATTTCAAGCCCTGTCTGGCGGCAATACATGATCAGGAGGCAAAATATACAGCAGAGGGGCTGGTACGATTCAGCCAGTACTGGCCAATGATATGCTCAGCAAGAAGAGGGGTAAGATACGGCTGGAGTTTCAGTTGCTTCAGCGTAGTAATCGTTATCGACAGACTGCTTCACTGTTCACCATCATCTTTCAAACGTGGTGTGTAAAACATGACGTGTGTGTTTATTCGAAGTGATATTCTTCAATAGTTAGACCTTTCAATGACGACTCTAATCTCTACCCGTGTCGTACAATGCTTACGGCTATTTCGAGACGTTCTGGATTTCCCCTCCGGGGAGAACGACGACTTGTATCAACCACTCCTTGAAGAGTTCGCAAGACTAAAATTGTGGACAGGGAATATAGGAGCCCACCAAAGTGGGCGGGGCTCTCTTGATTATCGTCTCCGAGACGCATCACACTTGAGAGACTTAGTCCTTGGTCTGCTTAGTGACTTGGAGAATGTCCTCCAGGAAGGTATACGGAAGCCTAATGTCCAATAATAATTAGAGTAGTCTACTACGTACTCTTGTAACTAATTGCCTTACAAGTTCCATCGATTCCGGATAACGATATAAATCCGACATTGGGATTAGGAGAGATTCGACATGATAATCCGGATGAAGCATACCGACCGTCGAACGATGATTCCGATGACATCTCAGAACTAGCGGAAGTTATTGCAGATATTAAAGACATCATTGCCTGCCTCCTACGACTTTCCATGTCTATTCGTAACCCAGCTCCTCATGATCACTTCATGTCCTCCAATTTCACCGATACATCCCATTTTGAGGAATTCGACATTTCACATGTCAAATCTAAGTTCCCTGGCTTAGATATTTCTCTAGCCGACCGGATAGGGAAAGCAATATCCCATAGACGGCAGTACTTTAAATATCGCGAGCACCATCACCAGAAGCTCAGCTGGGCTCTGGACGTTGATACTGATATGTGCGACCACGATCACCAGAGCACGGTTGCATCTTCTATTCCTAAGGGTATGAAGACTGAAACTGCGGGTCAGCCGGCTTTCGCTCGGCTAAATGAAGACGAGCGATCAGATACTGGCGTAACAGCAACCTCTTTCGCGACGTCAATGACCAATTCCGGGCGTTTGAAAGTACCCCCTTTACCAAAGCAGGCAGACGACGGCCCCTTTGAATGTCCATACTGTTTCATGATAATATCAGTTAGTACGAGAATTGGGTGGAAGTAGGTTCTTCCTCGATCCTTATGCTAAGCACAGGCACGTTTAGGGTTGCATTTACTTATCTTATTTGCAGAAAGCATGTTTGCGCAGATCTGCGACCCTATATCTGCTTGGCACTGAACTGCTTGACGCCCGAAAAGCAATATGCACATCGCCACGAATGGATAGACCACATGAACCAGAAGCATTGGAGTATCTTCATATGCCCCTATTCATGCCAAGAACAAGAATTTTCTACGCCAAGTCATCTAAGACGCCACTTACAGGAATCTCATTCAGCGCTATCATTAGAAAGCAACCTTGGCACAATGGTGCAGCTATGTGAGAGGCCGAAATCTTGGACACAGGACACACAGTGTCCCTTCTGCTCGCAAAATATATATTCCATGAAAGTATATGCACGTCATGTTGGGCAGCACCAGACAGAGTTGGCTTTATTTGCTCTTCCCAATATCGGAGACGATGAAGAGAAGCCCAAAGACATCGAGACGCACCAAGAAGACGGAGACGACTCTTTGAATCAAAGCGATTCTGAAGTAGAATCCATCCCCAGCTACACTGAAATGGAGATGAGTGATGTTGCGGATGACGAACTTAACCCTCGTAGCGTTAGTGTCGAGCCTTCGCTCACAAGTGACCATTTGTCAGCCACTACGCTAGGATTTTCTAAATCAGCAATAATCCCTGAATCGGGATCCCAAACTGAACAACTGATCTGCCCAGAATGCGGCCGCAAATTTGACCAGATACACAAGTTAAATCACCACAAGAGATATCATGACCGAACCCACGAATGTACCTACGTAGGTTGTGATATGAAGTTTGGAACGAAAACTCACCTCGACCGCCACATCTACGACCGTCATCTCCCAATAAAAACCTTTCACTGCACAGAACCCACGTGTGTTTGGTTTAAAGGGGGGAAATCATTCCCGAGAAAAGACAACTTGAGGCGACACATGATGAAGAAACATGGAATGTCTGAGGATGAGCTTTTACAGTTGGATTCAGTCATCCAAACACAAGGTGTTTCTAAGGACTGAAATACGTAGGAAGGGGAAGCGTATATATCACTCCTTGTAATTGGCAGACACATATGCTCGGTGTTAGTTATTTATCTAGGTATTTGTCTATGTACATAGCCATAGAGCCGAAGTAGTGTAGCTAAACATGAGCTGGCATAAAGTAGCTCGACGCTAATTATAAAATGAACGTTAGAGAATATTTCCACATCCTCATGTCCTCTCTAGTCGGCCACCTCTTTCGTAGTCAAGCCAACATAGTTCTTGGTAGCAGGGATCGCTCCTTTACTTAACCATTTTATTGTGTCGACTTGATTATTACCGGCCACACTGCATATAAGCGTGCCCCAATCAACCTGCTGCCGCGCGTTGTCGTAAACGTCCTCGTTGTCCGGGGCCTCACTGACGCTGGCGCTACTAGCCGCGAGCTGGTAAAGCATATCGACGCGGCCATCGTGAGCAGCAACCAGCATCGCGCCTCGGCCTCGAAAGTGGCACCGTGCTAGAGCAAACATGACATCAAGTTCCGCATTGACTACGGCGGCGAGCTCGCGCGGCGAATATGTCTTCCCGCGGAGGTTGGCATTGGGGTCGGCGCTACTCTCGAGAAGAAACTGGACTAGAGGGGCTTTACTGGCGCCGACAGCCATGCTGCTCAAATGTCAGTAGAATATTTGAATGAACAATATGCCCGGGCTGGTAAAGATGGGGTATGGATGAAAATGGTGCTAAATCAAAAACGTTCATTTAGAGAAAATGTTTAATTACGTGAGCAAGCTGCCGCTTAAAGTCGTAGTACGTCCTACTTATAAGCTGATAGAGCAATATCCAGACCAGTATTGATTTTACACCATAATGGCTACGCAATCTTTATAAATGAAACTTGAAACATCAACCCATTGTGTGCGACACATAACGTCATGATGTATAATAATCAACCCATGATGTGTCTCTAAATAAACAATTTGGTCAGATTTCTGGTACGCCGTTCAGCTTCCCTCTGCGACCACGAAGCGCGGTGGACACCGAACGTCACCTCTCAGTATCAAAATCAGTGTTGGTTCCATCCTCGTTTATAAGCTTCTAAACAATTCAGGCTGGATGGCAGCGCCCCAACGGCACATTAATCGGGCTGCGTATTGGCTTGAGCGACCAAAATCACTCTTAACTAGGTATGGCATCCGTGCCAAATACTACCGAGAGTTGAAATATTTCGTCACTAAATCAATCTTGTGATATTGGAAGTGCAGTAGCATGATCGGATCGTCATGGATGGTACGGCGAGATCTCTTCTAGGCGACGTCAAAGAAGACATTGTTTCTATTCTTGATCTTCTCTCTTGGAGGATTGGAGTGCCTCATCTCTTGGTCGCGATAGTACGATTATACCGCTCAGTTTTAGTCTCCGCTAACAGTCTAGTGAAGAAGATCAGGGCGATATAAGAACGGGGGCTGTTATCTACATGTATAAAGCCCGCTGCGTGGTCCATATTCTGCTGAAAAAGAATTCTCATCATCAAGCATTGAGCTTATTTTGGGAAACCAGTTACCATCAGCGCAGCAATATCACTTCGTTTCGTTCTTTGTAGACAATATCACCTTCATTCAGTCTTACCTCAAGAATGCTCTTTGGGCATTTCTGGAGAACGGGCTGGAGTAATGTTGCTCCTGGCCCCACACCCTATTTTGCATGCTTCAGATATGAACCCTTGGTTCTGACAGTACACATGCACAATAACTGTCTATTTCATGAGTGTATGGGCAGGTACCTCCAGCTAGAGCTGATGTGGGTTCAGCAGGTCTAGTGTTGTCCATAAAGAAACAGCGAGCATTTTGGATGTTATAAAATTTTATGACTGGACTTATATTCTAGAAAGTTGAGCAACAAGCCCAGGGGCATTCACAGGGGTTTTTCGAATGTGAGCGATAGCGCACAGGCTCAATGTCGCTAGGATAGATCCATATGGCCAGAACAGCCGTGACACAATATTATTTGACTCGCCCCCGTGCCAGCGAAAATAAGATCATAGCGTAACTAAGAGTTCAACACTAAAGTCTTATTAACGTGTATAATTTTAAGAGCCCTCTAGTTCAAACTCTCTCTAAAGTTAAATGCTAGGAATTAGCTATATAAGAACGAGGGAGGCCTGCTGTCCACGCTGCCATTTCCAACATGGACCAAACAGCAACTTCACCATGCCGGATTCGAGACCCATTATAGGCCCCAACTACGAGAGCGAAGACCTCCGTCTTTGGCTGGCTTTCACAGGGCTTATTCATCACAAAAAATGAGCTAGGGGTATATGTATTAGTGAAGGATTAGCCAGTGGGCCGCAAGCATAGTTTGATCGCTAAGATAAAATTAATGCATTCAGTTTAGATGGTGGGAAGGATTTTGTGATTATAGGATTACTAAGAATAGGTTGAGCTGAAGTACCCTGGTCTAGGACTCCGCGGTCTGGGTTTAGACCAGCTAGATACGCGCGCTGATGCGGAAGCCCCTGTGTGGAAGAAAACCTGTTTTGCCTTCTTTAATCTCGAAGCTAGTTTTTTCTTTTGGAGGGCTGCACGTTCAAAAAACGACATTGTTGACGACATAAGGTGTGGTCATCGCAAGCAATAATCGCCTGTTGCTAGCAGAATCTCTGTGCGCAATGTACAGCTCCTGGTTCTCCTACACGTCACTCGGGCTTACCCATACAAGTGGGTTACCCCTGTCGTCGTAATAGGTGGGATTGTCGCAATTGCTGTAACGACGTTTATCAACGTAATAACGGCAGGCTACGATCTTGTCGCAGTCTCTACCAACAACCCGAATCAGACTATCGATGATGGACGCCCATACGGAAACAGCAAGTTACTGTCCTATTTGACTGGAAACACAGACCCCACATGTGCAGCAACCACGCTCCCAATAAACAGCGAGATCTTCACCACCAACTACGCCATTCCATACACGATTTCGAACCTTTGGCGGCAAAAGGAGGATAAGTCCAAGGAAAACCTAGGCTCACTGGCTTATCTCAATAACGAGCTCATGGATTGCAACGTGACAGAAGTTACAATTCAAGTGCTTGGGAAATATAACCAAAACCCAATCAATAGAGCTCGTTCGCGCGTAGGTCTGCTGGTCAATACTTATGCCACCTGCGCCGTCGACATAGACACATCCCACTTACATTCTGATCCAACGAGCGGGTTGACCTATGTCGATCTCGTAGGCTCCTATAATATACTTGATGACAACATCTCTCGTTTTCTCTTGAGGAACACAACCGAGAAGGCGAGCTTGTACTGGGGCGAATCCCTGTTGTACTTGTACTACTTGGTTACGGCGAAAGCCTACTATGACGGGGCGAGTGGCTTCCCGTGGGGGATGAATGGCACCGATGCGAATACATATAACGTCTTCATTCAATTGAGGAGACAGTCCAACGCAATGAATGGTTCAGCAGAAGAGGTTATGAGTGACGAATTCTTCGATGTCCACTGTTATACCGAGGCAAGCTTTTGTGATAAGCATACCATTCCTTGGTTGTCTCAAGGCAAAGGCGTCGACGGCCACGAGTTTAATCCTTACGCGAACATCTGGAACACGGTTGATTTTCTAGGGAAGGCCATGTGGTTCACAGTCATGACGGATCTAGGACAAAACGACACTGCTATCCCGAACATGCTTGTGCATCTGGAACTGCTTGCAAATCTCAGTCGGAACCTGACGAATGAAGTGCAGTTTAGGGAAGCTCTTCAAGCTAAGGATGATGGGACGCTCGGCAGTACCCTCATGATTGACAATGCTCTCGAAACTACGTCGTTCAACACATCCACAATACCTCAACCCTTGCTAGGAGCACAGTCTAGTTTTCTGTCAACCAACTACATCTGCCAAGTGCCCAGGCTGAAACCCCTTGCCTCACGTTTCTTTTCAATCCTAATTGTAGATATTGTCCTACTCCAGACAGTTTGGCAAGTCTTCAAACTCGTACTTGATGCCATTGTGGAACGAAGAGACCCCTCCTTGAAGTACTGCGAAGGATGCTTCGAGAGTCATATTCAACAGAGTGCGGAACCCGGAAGGGACCCGAGCACGGGCACTCTTAAGACACGAAAGCCTGACGTCAGCTGGAAATCTCCAAATGAAACTACTGTGGAATTAACGAACTACACACAACTCAACCAAACAGAAGGACACGGAAACTAATGTACATAGCTATAACAGGAAGAAATATATACCGAGAGGAGGACAAGGGCCGGCTAAAGGCCAACCCAGAGTAAAAAGGGCGTGAGAGTAGGTTGCAACACAGGAATCCGATAGAAAACGTAAACTCTTAAGGAGAATGCGTGGACATGTAGAATCTGAGGAGGTTTTTAGGGATTACTGGAAAAAGGTCATTTCCCCTTTCACTTTTCGACCATAGAATCATATTCTAGTTTATGTGCTTTCAAATTAGCACAACAGCAGAGACCTTAGGGTCACTTGCTTCCTACCACGCACTTATCATGCAAGATATCTTCCGGTTTGATTGCCACGGTACTTCGGGAAACATCAACTACTTTGTTTAATACTCGACGCTCCTATGTATATGTCGACCAGGGACGATATGTACATGAGAGACGATCGGCCCATAATTGCTTCCACTGTGGTTCGTTCACGAGGAATCCGCACGATGCCTCAAATGTGTTACCTAGGGACCGCGGCTTGAAAAAAGGAAAGAAAGGGAAAGCAGACAGTCAGACTAGCTTCATCGTCATGATTTCCCAAGAATTTATCCAGTCCTTGATCTGACCGGAGAGGTTAGTGAACCCAACTCTCTCATACCTGACTTCTTTATCTTCGTGTTGAGGCCGAACTACAAGACAATACGCAGCGACTGATTCCTTGTCATCAGGAGTAGTATAAAACAAGCCGAGCAAGAGAACGACATATTCAGATGGAGAGTTGCAACTCTGATCGAACTTTGAGACGTCCGCCCTGTCTCCCTGGCTTGAGGCAAAAATAATGTTATCCTGACCCTGTGCTCGATAAAGCCGTGACTTTGGGTGCTCAGAACACCTTTGAATTTCTTCGTCGTCGAAATGGCAAAACCCAATGTGATCATAAGACGAAGAGGACATGGATACCTCCATGCTTTGCCTCAACTTCTTGGCTCGTCCACACACGACTAGCTCGGCGTATGTGATCTCGCCGAATGGATTCTCCAAATCTCGAAGCTTGACCCTATAGTTGAGCAGGCGTAGATCGAGTTCGGTATGTTCGACTAACTTCCAGAATTCTACCGGTCCATCTGTTGATGCCCACGACCACGACGGTGCACGGTAGACAGGGGTATGCGGGCGGAATGAGTGTTTATAGCGCCACCATGCCAGACCGCGGCATAAGTCGGTAGCCCACAGGCCAGCGAGGTAAATAGAAGAATTGGGCTCTAGAGCTGAATATGAACTAAGGCTACAATCTTCGAATGCGCCGCGTAGAGCCTGTGCTAGTCCCGAGAATGCGGGAAGTTTGTCACTAGCAACAGTTAGGCGGCGACGTGAATACTGCTCTACCATTTTGTAGTATTCATTGCCCGCTATTTCGAATGTTACGTCACGTCGATCTTCCCATACTTTCAAACCGCCTGAATCTGTATTATGAGAGTCTTGGCCCGTATTACTGATTCCAACCCTCGCAGTTTCTGTTTTGCCAACTTCGCGATGCATCATTGGCCGCGAGACGTCATAGAGGTAATTTGGCTGCCGAAAACTTCCCAGTAGCGAGCCCCCTTCGGCACACTCGTAGCCCTTCTGACACCGCCAGTATATCTGTCGTGTCCCAAAAAACAGCTGCCGCGATGAGAGGATGGATTCCTGGAGCGTCCAGCCGCGTAGGGCAAGTGGACCTTCGGAATCAAGTCTCTCGAGATCCTCTTCATTAGAATCTTCGATTTCGACGCAAATTCTGTCTTGCACCATGTCATGCTCGGGAAAAATCCTGATACGTACCTGTTTTGGTGCATTTAGCGCGGATGCAGAAGCTTGAGCAGCCCTCAGAATCCCATGCTCGCTCCCCAATGATGCGGACGCGGAAATTGTCACCACAGCATTTCGGTACACATCCATCATCTTCTTGCACTCTTTCGCCTAGTCTTGTTTCGAATCTTGCAGTATACATAATGAGTCGATCCATATGTAGCGAATACCGAGCTCTCGCGTGATGGTGATAGCATCGCGAAAATTTGGCGGAAGTGTGGCTATCGGGATGACATTTCTAAATGTTTCCAATGTGCTCGCTTCTAGAACCGGTGTGATTGGGCCGCCCCAACAATGACTGAGGGCTACATACTCTGCTTTAAGCCCTTCTCCAGACACTAGATGCAGAGCTCCGGAACCGTCGGCTGGTCCAACATCTATTATCCTTGTCGGAAGTATGTTGGAGCGGACAGTCAAGCAATCTGGGTGTTGTCCCCGACATACTCTCAGCCATTCTCTCGCTATGCTCATATTTCCAAGTGAACTTAGATCTGGGTCCAGCTGGTAACGTCCGACTCGGTAATTCTTCACATAACTGGGCTTGTCTGTGTCGTTTATTAGCCTCATCTTCTTAGCACCATAGGATCACAGAACGACATACCACGGGGCGTCTTCAGCGCAAGCACTAGTGTTGCCAATGAGTTGGTTACGTCCCGATCGTCTACGCTTCCGATCTTAACATAAAGCCGATCAAGTACCTGGTCATCGGGAAAGCATAGAAACCACAGTCTAATTTGGCTGTTCGGAAGATTCCTCGCGAATGAGTACGCAGACTTCTCGTTGTCGATAACTGAGCCCGTCCATGGCAATATTTCGTGCAGCGAACGACCCACCACATGCTCAGCGCCGTGGAGGTACGTGATGATGAGCTGACACAGGGAGCACCCCTGTTGTGCTGACGCTTCAAGGTCTGAGAGCGAGGCATGATGTTTATGAAGACATGGCTTCATGTGACTGCCTTGCTTGGCTACTTCAATTAAGTAGCTGATGGACAGTTTTGCGCAGTGTTCACACTGAAACTCCATCCTAATAACTACATATAAGGTGGTGTTTGTGAAGGGTGTCCTAGAGAAATATCCGATTTAGGTATAAAGTGGATATGGTGTACGTGAGCCACTAAAGGGCCAAAATGCAACTTTGCATAACGATCACAAATGCTTGTTACGGAAGCGTGACTGTAACGTATATGTACATACTTATATCTAAATTTCTTATTAAAATCTAGGAAAAATCTAGGAAAAGAACCCCTCTATAGACATATCTTATTTAAACATTGCAGTTATATTTTAAGCTTTGTTATGGATATACTTGCGGATTCTGTTGCGATACAATTGCAAGTCCATCGCGAATGCAATCGTCAGCCCTATTACTAGCTAACTACCTAGGGATCTTGGTACTCAGCTATTTTAGGTAAATGTAGCAGTACATTACCCGCAATAACCTAGCCTCAGCGTTCGTGCACTACCTACAGTCGGTCCTAAAAAATACCGACACACTTACGTTTTACCCCGCTCCAGCATCTAATTCAACACTAACACCTTAATTTCAATAATAGATTCTACATTCAATTTATAAGCGTTTCTTTAGTAAAAATTAGTACTATATTCTCTGTTTAATTCTTTTTTTAATAATATAGATTTTGTATAGGTTAATATTTAGTATACCACTTTTTCGCGTTTTTTACTGCTTAAAGTTTATTTCGTATAGTAACTACTAAATGGTTAAACAAGTCCTGTTCGAAGCTATACTATACTTTAATAACTGTTTGAACTAGTAATTCTTTTAATTTAACGTTTTTAAAAAAGTCTAATAGTTCTGGATATATACTATATATACGTTCTTTAAGTAGTTTCTAAACGTTTTTAATAAAGTTAAAGTTTAAAAAGTATGCTAGTTATTTTACTAATTTAATACCGTTCTTTTCAGCTTAATTATATAACTAATTCTTTATTATACTGGCTATATATATAGAGGCGTTATCTTAAACAAATATAGAGCTTAGTTCGCATATAAAAAAAAAAGCTTTTTAAAAGGTTTTTAAGATAACTCTTCCGGTAACTTCTTCACGCTTTAAATTAAGGTTTTTTTAAAGGTCTATTAACACAATATGTTTATTTCACGTAATAGTGCCCCAAAATATTTACAAGTATTTTGTTAGCTTAGTTTTTAGCTGTATATTTTTTAGCTTTAAACGTTCGCGCTAGATCAGCTTAATTAGAACGAATCGTATAAGTAAAATAGGATAGTTTAATTTATCTTGCTATAAAAAACCCACTTTTAACGCTTACTTTTTTCGCGGGTTATTATAAACTTGTCCGAAAAAATCTAATGCTTTTAAAACAAGTCAGGCTTATTAAAGTACTTTAAAGTAAAAGCTAGCCGCTTCGTAGTATAGTTTTTAGTTAATTTAAGCTGTTTAAGTAACTTAAAGTATTAAATACTCTAATTTTTTAACTAGTTAACTATTGTTTGCAAAGAGACTTTTAAACTAATTTTTTTCGCTAAACTAGTAGCAGAAATAAAATAATCTTGTTCTATTAACTATATAATATGCCTTTTATCGCGAGCATCTAGCTTTAAGAGGCGCTCACAGCTAGATAAAAACTTTGCTGATTTCTAGACCCTATAGCGATTTTTGATGCTGTAAACGGACTATTTTAGGACCCTCTCTATTTTCACAATAGCTTTTGCAGAAAAGCTAACTGTATAAAAGCTTGCAATCCTCGTCCTCTTATAAGGCGACCAGTGCTTTTTCGTACGAATTAGACTATTAGGTAGTGTTAGAGCTATTGTTAAAAGTGGTAGTATTTAGGAGGGTTAAGGGGCTAATTAGCGGTATGAAAATTATTGTCGTTATTTTTTAGGACCCACTATAAGTACACAATCTGTGACCACTAAGCCTAAAATGCCTATACCCACCATAAAAGGGGGCGCGGGGGTTCAGTGTAGGGCATTTCAATACTTCCGACACGGGCAGTCAAGTCACCGTCGGCCTTATACAGACAATTGACATATCAGCCCCTTAACCCGCAATGACTACCTACAAACCTCTAGGACTGGAAGTCTTGGGATTCGAAAATGGAGTCTCTTATACTATTTGCGACCCGTACGCAGGACAGGGATTTTATGTCTCGATTTTCAGATCCTAAGACGTCCAATCCTGGAGGCTTCTATAACCAACTACTCATCAGTTCTACACAAAATAGCTCTCTGCACCCCTAATGACTCCCCATCGGCACACCATAGATACACCTGATCATTGATGACATGTAGTTTTGTTACGACAGCTGACCTGACCGTATTGGGCTACTACTCAATTTTAGGCTACGAGATCTTGAAGCCACCAGAACACAACTCCTGAAACACCTGGTCAGGATCATACTTGGCTGCAATAGCCTTCAGCCTGTTTATATTCTCGACCCCATAGCTAGCCAGCGGGTCCTGGCTCTTGTCCGCATAATCAAGGCACGTCCACTCGAGCATGCCGCCCTCCATTTCGGCAGTCGCGAGCTCTTTCACAGCCTTGATCTAAGCCTTGATCCTAGGGTACACGAACGCCTCTTGCTCGGGCGTCCTGACAATGGCCGCGGCTTAGAAGAGCAGGCCATTGACCGACTGGCGCTCTGCGCTCATGGCGTTGCTTACCGTGGCGGCGGGCCGCTCGCTGAACAACTTGGACAGCGGGCTGGAATAGACACTGCGTCTAGAAGTCGCCGTTGGGGATGAACGCCTGGAACTCTGCTGCCATTGACTCGTGCAGTTCTGCGGCTTTATATACGATGCGGGTGTCATTTTTGAAGGTTGCTGTGAACCAGATGTCACTTGGTTCAAAAACAGGTTATCAGTTGGAGCTGGCATATAAGCATGATATACAATTAGATTACTGAGGGGCCGACGAGATAAAGGTCTTACTAGTAGCCTGTAGGCAGGTTATGTTGAGGAGAAGAGACCAAGTCCGGCACAGTCGTCATCTGGCATGTGCTCATGATCGATGGTAAGCTTCAACACTTGTCATATGCGGACGGCCTCTCGACTCCAGCGGTCTGCACAAATAGGGTAGCGATCCCTATTCCTTTAAATTGTGGCTGAAAAAGTTCCATCAATATCTCTCTTTCAGCTTTCTCTCGTGGAACTTAGGGCGAGGGCACCTGGTGCTGGAACGAAGAAACTCACTTCCGAAGCATCAGCAACCTGTAAATCCACAACAGAGAAGGAGGAATCTGGACAGTACTAACCCGTATAAGCAAAGAAGCAGAGCAAATTACTGTCGACGTCCTTGTGGATATCGTCCGTAAACTCTACCAGCGCCTGTGCCGCCGTGCCTCGCGAGCTCCGCGTACACATCGCGCCAGGTGCCGCCGGGACCGATGTCCACCATTTCGAACGCGGCGTCAAATCGCGTCCCTTGTTCACGATCAATTCCCAGAGGCTATTCGGCAGCAGCCAGCTTAAATACCACCCCGCCAGATAGGGCCGCTCTTCCCGCCGATAATATCGTCGATGATCTCTTTGCATACGACCTCGGGGTTGACGGCACCAGGCTTCACAGACCCTTTGCGCACCTCGTTGGTGTGATCCCGTAGGCTCTGATAGTACGATTCGGCGGGCAGATGAAGCTCATCAGCGTGCTCGTAGATAAGGCGTGTGCTGCTTTCGAGCTGACATAGATACCCACGGAAACGTGCGAGATTGCCAGTCTCAAGACTAGGTAGACATGGTTTATTTCTACTGAGACTTTGGGCTCGCAACATGAGGAAACGCAAAGAAATATGAGGGGGGAGACAGCTCTATTTACTCGACCAGCACATGGGGATGACACCCGCTATAGAGCCGAAGTTGGCAACGCAGCCTTTGGTCTTGATGAGCATAGGCGCAAAAGGCTTAAGTGACGAAGAGGATGCTCCAGACGTTGACATCATACAGACGCTTGGCCTCGTCGATGTTGACGTCCAGCAGGGGAAACACGAAGTCGGCACCGGCATTATTGACCAGCACGTCAAGAGAGCCGCCCGTTCACCGGTCGACCTCAGCGGCGCAGGCGGAGATCGACTCACTCGACGTCACCTCAAGCTCGAGGATCTCGACACCGCTCACGCCCGTCAGCAAGGCTGCTTTCGAGACGGTGCGCACCGTCGCGCACACTTGGTAGCCGCGTGCTGCGAACTGTTTGGCGAGCGTGGGACCGATGCTGCCGTCACTGCACCCCGTGATTAGAACCGTCTTGTTGAGCATTGAGGGCTGTCTACGCCTGATTTCTTTTATGTATTCGAGAGTAAGAGACAATCGCGGACAATATAGAAAGTGGGGACGAAGGGAATAGGTTTAGAGATGCAGGGAAAAGCGTTGGAGAGGAAGAAAAGTGGCTATTGTAATTAACGGTCCTTTTGTGAGAAGAGGAGACATACCTATCTTATCCTTTGTTGTATTAGTTCACATGCCATGAGTAGAATGCTATTCCAGAGACCCCGATTTGACAATTGTCATGTATTGCCGTCCTCTGTTTGGAATGCCGCATGGCGACAAGAATTGCACCGATGAAAGACCCCTAATGACCCCTAATGGCCCTGGAGGTGACCCCGCCAGGGGGTTTTGACCAAGGGAGCCAATGGGAGTTGCTACCGAGACTAGAGGGCATTATTAGTGGATCCTCATGCACCGTCATCAATCTTGCATACAGTATGAGATCTGAAGATGGGCTAGATATATACATAGTCCCTCCTTGGCGGGTAATCATTGATGACTTTTACAGCGACTTGGTCATTTTCACTTGCGAAATGACGCCCGACACGAACTCCAACATGCCGGAGCGGCCGACTTCTCAACAGAGTGGTCTTATTTCAAGTGTCCGATTCCAGCTAATAGATGACACACGCATGGTCAGCGCAAGGGAATGGGATCATTGTCGGGGCTTGGGGGCATAGGGCGCGTGAGTCTGGCGAGTATCTCTTGCAAACATTCTACCCAATGGAATAACACGATTGTAGCACAGCAAACCCACTCTTCCAGAGGTGTAAAAGCTGCCCGTGACGGGAGACTAACAACGGTTCCTCTGGGACAGGCAGTGTATGTCACAGTCCGATGATGTGAAAGTAGTGTCACTTAAATTACACGGGTTTTCAAATTACGCGACATCAGTATCGGTATACGCTAGAAAAAGCTGAATTAAAAGCGGGATGTATGCGGACGGTGGTTTCAAACTCATAGGCAAGTTTGGAGCCTTGATCTGTCAATTAAGGAAGAGGGTTTATCAATTCGTAGTACAAAGTCCTTTCTCTTTTATGCCGTTTTGTGATGCTACATAGTATGAAGTTCAAGTCGAAAATGAATCGTTTCTTGCGCGTCTCAAGCCACAGCGCCTGTGCCTTTGGCGGCCTCGAGGCTCAGCCTCCTCGATCCACTCACGAAGCTTACGATGAAGGAGAGGCCGCAGGCTGCAAGCGCAAGGGCCAAGGCCACCTTGATGCCAGCCATGTATACTGCGAGCATGCCCGAGACTTGCTCCTTGGGGAACGCTGAACGTATCTCTAGTGCTCCCGTGGCGACCACGAGACCTGGATCAACCCCTGCCGCGCTGGTCGGCAGAGTAACAAGTAGCCTGTTCACGAAGGCCGACTGAGCTGTGTTGATAAGAGGTCCTCCTCCTACGTTGAGAAAAACTGCGTGAGAGCTAGAATGATTAGCTTGGCTTGGAACAAGGTGCAGGCGGTGGACAGATGGCTGTGAAGGGTGCTGTACTCACACATGATAGCTGTTACAAAAGGAATGTCTTCAGGGTTAGAAAATGCTTGCGAGATGATGACCGGTATCTGGAAGCTAGCACCCTAACCTAGAGTGGTGACGATCTGATAAACGACCCAGTTGCCGGTGCCACTGCCAATGTCTAACGTGTACAGCTTTTAACTTTCTGATACAGACACGGCGAAATTAGCTACACTAAAGAAAGGGCTGGTCTCTGATGATAGGGATTTTGTTCAAATTACGGGGGAAATTTTCACACCATACTAACGGGCACTAATTCCTTGGGTCAACAAACTGCGAAGGGTTGTTCTGCTAAAGGAAGCGGGTAAGCCTTAGTAACAGCCTCCAAGGCCGTGCAAGGCAGACACAGAGCGAAGAGAGGGAGGCTATCGTCGTATGTGTATAAATGAACTATATGCCAGTCTTCGAGGCTGGCCAGGTCGAAATGGAGAGACAGGATACGCAAGAGCCTGAGGCCTGGAGTCAGACTGGTGATGGACTGGTCGGTCACTCACACACTGCCATGTCCTAAAATGTAATCCATATTATCCTGTACTCCGTATTATTCACCACACAGCTACATGTGCAGAAATTTTCTCGAAGTCGATCGAATTACTTGACAATCTGAGTTTTCCCCTTCAACTAAGTGGCTTATGCAGTCCCAACAAGAATCTCCAATGCACGACACGTCCTTCCAAGTTCCGTCACCGTTCAACGTTCCCGGATAACTGACTGCTAACAGCCCGATGTCCTTTTTCCTGCTCACCCTTTGTAGGTTATCCCCCACGCTGGAGCTATGGAAAACTAGGCGCGCCTCGCTGTGCTTGTTAACGATGAGCCAGGTAAGCTCGGCCCTGCTTCACCCCGTTGACAAATATGGCAACATATGCACTTTGAACGAAAGACTTCAAGGTGCCATGGTGATTTTCGTCGTGCATCCGTATCTCGAGCACGCACACCGCATCAGATTTCACCCGTTGGAACGGCCGCCAAATAATATAGGCATTTGAGACGAAGGGGCCCTCCACGCCAGCGCTGTACACGTCCAGTGTGTAGGATCCAGTGTTGCGCTGAAAGCAGCTCTGCATCAGATAACCCTTGATGGGAATGCGCTTAAAGGTGTGCGGTGGCATGAGTTCACCCTATTTCCCGAGTTGCCTCGTGGGCCCTTGGTCAATACGTTCTTATGTAGCAGCAGGACGGAGACGGGGAAACAAGGAGTAGAAGGACGAAGAGGAGAGATTGAAGAGTTAGAAGGAGGCAGTGTACCTTGCGCACAAGGATAATACGGTCATGGCCGATAAAAATACTAATATCGGAGTTCTGGCCGGCGGGGCCCAAGCTCCTGTTCGCCAGCGAGAGATAGCGTCCGTAGAGGGCGGCGCCATGTGACACGGCCATCATCCTGCCATGGGTTCATCGTCAGCATTAGCCCTCGGGCCTTTTTCCCCACTCCGTTCGTAGGGCGCCTTGGGAACTAGGGCACAGGGATAGGTTCGGGGTCATATTACCCAGATACTATAGTCTCGTCGGCGTTAAAACGCAAGCCACACGTGGTAGCAAACCGGTCGACACAACGCCTTACACATGAATTCTGGCCGAATCCGCCCGTGAGGCAGAGGTACTGGTAGATAGTTAGTTGTCACTCAGACAGGAATAAGCAAGGTAGGTCATGGTCTGGAAGATAGGCTCACATTGGCCGGATAGCCTGCTGCGCGAAGCTCCTCGATTTGCTTCCCAATATCTGCAATGGCTTTGTCCATATAGAAATCCATGATTGAATGTAGCTCCATCCTTGTAAATTGGTTAGCTGGGGTGCGCTGAATTTCACCTACAACAACATTTTTGTTGTTGAAATAGTAACAAGCCCGAGATTGTAACGAGGTTTCATAGCAAAGCACTCACGAGTAGATTGGAAATTTCCCGTCCTTGGCCCATCGGTAGTGTGTGATCCTGGCGCCATTCTTAAAGGCCTCCGGTGCCATATCGAAGCTAACGTCGGTGATCATGCCTCCGGTAAGGGCTGGGAAGATATCTTGCTCCCAACGTCTCAACGCTCGATGAAACCATTCCGAGGACGGCGGTGTCCGAAGCAGCATCCCAGCCTTCTCCTGAAGAAGATTCATGAAGGCGTCACTAAGAATAGATGCTCCGTAAAGACCACTGGTGGGCACTACCTGCGGAACAGCGCTCATGATACCTGTTTGGGTGCTGACACGTGTGCTCGCAATGTCCTACACATTCAATGGTTAGATGAGTTGTTGGAAGCAAAACTTAGGATTTGTAGGGCATGTATGTCTCGAGGTGATACTTACCATCGTCAGGCCACCGAGGTCAGCTACCACAACCACTTCGCTATCCTGGATGTGGGTTTCCTGGCCGGTAGGATGATGGCGGGAGCCTTGAGGTTGCCGGTTGCCGTCATGAGCCAGCTGTATCCCTTGATCAGCCAGTTCAGCAATCAACGCCGCTTCAGATTCTGTCTGAAAGCAGATCGTATAAGCGCTGTTGTCTTGGTCCGGCGTCACGATTGCGACATCGATAGCCTGTTCGAGCTTTTCGATGTTCCAACCAACTGGGTGAGTAATAATGAGGCGCCAGCTCACGCCAGGTTCATGGTTAGGGATTTGGGGTTTGCAGACCTGCCATAGCCTTGTCATGAAATCTGTCAGGACGGTGAGAACGGTCTTCCCGAGAGCATTGCGGCGTTGGATAGAGTCGGCTGTGACTGGGTACGTTGTAGGATCAATCATCCTCTCATCTTCGTGTTGTATGCATAGTTTAATGCCCTTGATCTCCACGGCGCCCTCGACGATGGGATTGAAACCCCAACCAACAACGTTTCCTGACGTGTTATACTGAATAATAGAGGGCACATAGGGTATACATTCAGTCCCCGCATGTCCATCAAAGTAGCAGGGCCATACAACTGATTCATCACCCGCGACTGCTTGAATTGTTGGCAGGATATACCGGACCTTGGTAAACCTATGTTGAAACGATGGCTTGTTAGTATGGCTTTTTCTTTAGTCACAAATAAAAGGATTGATATCATACGTTGAACCAAAGTCGATGGCAACAATAAACTCAGTGTTACTGTGAAGATCCATTGTTACGAGGTAATTAGTGGATCGTCTAACTAAATGCTATCTGAGGGGAAAGCCTTTATCAGGGCTTTTGGAAAGTAGAAGTGAAAGGAAGTAAAATGAAGAAAGATGGCAGAACCCGTAGGGGGGGAGAAATCTTAGAATACTGTAAAAGTTTCTTTGTTCGAAACAGAAAAAGAGGAAGAAAGAGGATAGAATAAAACCTGTAAAGTCGGAGATATCTTGAAACCTTGTAAAACTTTCTTTGTTTGTCCTCTCCTGGAACTATTTCCTTTCTTTGTCTGTCCTCTCCTGAAGCTATCTCCTTTCTTTGTCTATCCTCTTCTGAAGCTGTCTATCCTCTCCTGAAGTTGTTTGTTCTTTCCTGAAGCTATTCCCTTTCCTTGTCTGTCCTCTCCTTTCTTTGTCTATCCTCTCCTGAAGCTGTCTATCTTCTCCTGAAGTTGTTTGTCCTTTCCTGGAGATATTCCTTTCTTTGTCTATCTTCTCCTGAAACTATTTCCTTCTTTATCTCATACGTTTGTCGCCTACTCTATGCTCCATTATAAATTCCTAGGGGTTTCTCGTTTCACTGTTGTCTGCTGCGCACTATTGCTTCTCGCCTGCATTCTGCATCCTCTTGATATTTGCTCCCACCGCCCTTGTTCGCTAGCCTTCCCCTTCTCTTTTTCTCAACACATACAACACCCATACACATACGCCCACGCGCACGAATCCATTGCTATGACGCAACCTAGCTCCAGCAAGAGGAAGATGGCAGAGCAGATGGCTCCCGGGGAAAAGACTGCGCCGTCGTCGGCTTCGGCCCATGTCTCTTCTGACTTGGTTGCTCCTTCCACCACGGGAAGCTCGGACAGCCCGAAAACAACAACTGACCAACACCAAGGAGACACGGCTATCACACCAGTTGAGTCAATTCCACTTGACAAGCTAGAGACAGCTCCCCATACGAGCAAAGCTCATCATCTTCTCGCTGAAACCGAAGAAGAAAAGATGCCGACTTTAGGCTCCATCGAGTCACAACATCTTCCTTTCCTTCTTACTAACACACATGAAAAACTCTGCCGTAATATATTTGTGCTGGCCTCTCAAGGCTTTAAGCCAACACCATGGGATAAGCTCAAGCCTGATGATCAGTCCAAGCTCAACCGCTGGACACCTGATGCTAGGCTCCTCATCGAAAGCGAAAGAGGCTACCAGTTCATCTTCCAGGCTTGGATTTGGCACATACTTGACGACGAAGTCTTTTCGGCGGACCCGACAACCAAATGGCAAGATCAGGGCGATGGTTTTGAGGCCGTCAGGCTACTCAGCCAATTTATTGATTGCATCTTGAGTCAGTACATGCCAATCATGTCTTCCCACAATCCCAAGATCGCTGACACCTATGGCCTTGGCCTCCCATCAATCTAGGGCCCAAAGATGCAGACGATGATAACAATGAGACTAGGCTCTCCATGAAGGACCACCCTATGTGGCATCGCGCCGAATATAACAAATGGAGATCGGTCTCGGCCGAGCTTGCCCTGAAGAAAAGTCCTGGTCGGTTGTCAATCGATAAGCACTATGTGATGAAGCGTGTCGACAGCAACTTGGGCTACCTGATGAAATCCTTTGAGGGGGGCGGCAATGTTCTAAGAAATATAGGGCTCATGGCCGCGGATTATGATACAGCTATGCTTATCACTCGACTTAAGCCAATGCTGGTCTGGACGGATCCTCTCAAACAGAATGAACAGACCGCTTCGTACGGATTCCCCTTCATCACCAAAGACGATCCCGAGCGCGAAAGGCTAGGAGCAGCGGACGGTAATGGGAAGTGGCAACAGATTCGCATGGTTGCTAAGGCATGTGCTGCTGATTCCATCGACATTGTGGAATTACAGGCTACCAGCGAAGGCAAGCCTGTCCAACTCGTCATCAGTCCTGGTGTAGTCACGCGCGGCTGCGAAAGGATGACAAATCACAAACTCGAGGGTTGTGACTGGCACATGATCTACTGGAGATACTACATGCAGGTTTTGGTGCCCGGCTCGTTCAGACCACCACTGGAGCCGGCAATCATCACCTGATGGATGGGGAATTTTTGCCAGCTGCTTAACGGGTGGTCAATCGTGTACCTAGGTATTAGAGGCACCTAGGTGTGATAACAATGATAATAGCCCTGCCTTTGCATTAGTCTCGAGAGCTTTAGCCTTTACAATTAGTAAAGAGGCCGTCTGAACTGAATCGAGGGGTTAACCGAAGCCGAGATTAGTCCAAGTCGGAAGTGGCGGACTGTACAAAGAAATAGTGCTGACGGGAATCTCTAGCCGGGATCAGCCGTAGAGAAGGGGAAGATGGAGGCGGGGCGGGGGGGTTGGTCCGCGGCCGCGGTTGGCAGGATTAGATTAGCACTGCGGAACGTCCACGGGTGCGTCTACGTAGATAAACAATGACGGCTAGGTACTGCAGGTGGTGCTGTCAGGCTCGTGGCAGCCGCCTGTCTACCCCTAGCTCCCGTCCCTGGAGACCCCTTCCCACCCCGCAGTCACCTAGGTTAGTGTAAAGGACGCGATATAGCCTACATACATATGTAGGTAGGGAGTCGACTTAGTGGGGATGATTTTACTGATGAGGATGTGAGTAAGCCGTGTGCGGTTATTCCTTGCTGGTGATTACACTGTGTAAAGGTTCCCTGTCCTACAAATACCCAAAGCGAAACATCCAGTTCACTATGCACCAGCATCACTATTTCTATCGCAAGTTCGTTGATTTGTCCTTATAAATACATTGGCTGAAAGCTATGGTGCCCTTCAAGAACCCGTGCAAGTTTTTCAAGAATCGGAGAGCAGAGAAACGGAACGGAGGCTTTAGCGTAGCCGCGTCGCCGGATTCGCCAGGAGCGCCATCGATAGGTGAGTCGCAAGCTGGCGTTACAGTCTCCCCGGCGCTACGTTAAACGTTCCATGTAATTACTGAACCTTTATACTAACCAGACAGCAGGAAACCTTTGACGAGCAACCTCAAAGACCCACATGTTTCTCCAAACTTGCCTGCCAGTACTGTCCAGGTGGCTTTGGCGAGCGATGAGCCCTCTAAGCCAGTCGTAGTATTTGCTACTAAAGCGATTTTGAATGCCTCTTTCCACCTCGCCGCGAAGGTCGACCCCGGAGCCGAAGAGCGTCAACTTGTGATGAACCCCAGAGATCAGCAGATGCCAAAGCATTCTGCATCCCAAAGACTTTGGAATGCCGCTTACGACGACCTCGAGCAAGATGAAAATACTGCGGAGCTTGTTAGGTCTTACGCAACATCCTCACGAAAGCTCTAAGGGCTGAGGGGGCTTCCAATGCCTCTGCTTCTGAAAACAATGTTTCAATCGAACTGAAAAACTCCGCCGATAGACAGCAATTCATGAGAAAGCCCGTTGAAGAAGGTCGAGAGAGATTTGCCGCCATGTCCAAGATAACGGCTGGGCTGGGCAATGCTGTCGAATACATACAGAAAGTCAAAGGAGTGGTTGACCTGGCGATTGGAAACATACTACAGGCTGCGCTGCCTTGTGCTGGCGTTTGCATTGGACTGCAAGTAAGCCGTCATACGCGATACTACTACTGTTATCATAGCACTAATATTTGCTTAGATACTCTCGAATCCTGGCAGAGCAACCGAGTCGAATCTTAAGGGCATTGTTCACGTAATCTCAAGAATAGACTGGTATTGCGCCCTATCTGGGCATCTCCTGAACGAGGACGATCTTTCTGAGTCTTTCAAATCCGTTCTTGAGGAGTTGGAGAGGGCAATTATCACACTCTATAAGGGTCTTCTCCTATATCAGATCAAGTCTGCCTGCTACTATTACCAGAACCGGGGCGTTACCGTTCTCCGATTACTGGCTGATTGGGATGATTGGGATGGCGATCTGCAAGAAGTCAAAGACGCTGAAGCTGTTGTTGTAGACATGCCGTCCCAGCATCATAGAGAGTACGAGAAGATTCGCTTGCGCCAGCTCCTCATTTCCGGCGAAGGAATAGAGAAAAGCCTTGGTAACATTCACCAAGACTTGTAAGAAGTTAGTAACCAGCAATAGAGGATTTGGATAGATACTAAAAATAAGGAGTGTCTGCAAGACCTCTTTGTTGTGGACCCACAAGATAACATGAGAACCATTATGGAAACTAAGGGGGAATTGCTCACGGATGTTTGCAAGTAGATCTTTGGTACTGTTGAGTACTCAAAATTTACCGATTAGAGCGACCAAGTAGCTAATACTCCGACGTGTCGATTGCTATGGATGAAAGGATCAGCCGGCATAGGGAAGACGATGCTTCTTATTGGCATTATCCGTGAGCTCGAAAAGCAGTTTTCCTCTCTTACACCGAGACTCGCGTATTTTTTCTTTCAGGGCACTAACAGGACCCTGAACAACACGACGTCCATGGTGAGATCTCTGACCTGGATGTTATTTTTTCAGCAGCCGTATCTCATCGAACACATACAACCCAGCCATGCCCTTTAAGGTCGTGCCCTTTTCGAAAACCAGGATGCATTCCACGCACTGAATAATATCTTTGAGAGCATGTTAAAAGACAGTCGGCTATCACGGGTGTATTTCATTGTCGATGCCCTTGATCAATGTGACGATGGATTATCGCCCTTTCGCCTTATTTCGAAGTCTTTTACTCTCTCCGATAAGGTCAAGTGGCGAGTCTCAAGCCGTCCCGAGGTTGATGCGCAACCTGATGTGGACATCCAACAGGAGCTTCAGAAGCTTGGGAACCCCCATATTTCGAAGGCCCTAGTCGAACTGCTTCCCGGAGGGTTGAAAGGTCCCGTCAACATCTATATCGATTATAAGCTTTCTACTCTCAAGGGCTTAATAGGGTACAGCGAGATTTTGGGGGAGCCATCAGCTGAAACTCGTCAAAGAGCTAACAACATCTTCTTGTGAGTGGCTCTCGTTTTCAAGGAGCTCTCAAAAGTAAGAGAATACAGGGCTCTAGAAACGATCCAAAGTATGCCTCGAGGCTTGTCGGAACTGTACGATCGTATGATGGATAGGATTGAAAGGTCAGGCGAGAGGCAATTTTGCAAGGATATCCTGATAGCTGCCTTCCGCCCACTCTCGCTCCCCGAGCTTGCGGTATTTGCCAGCTTGCCCACTGGGGTTGACGTCCCGAGGTCATTAGCCGAACAAAGCGGCTCATTTCCAACATTCACAGGGGACGCGGTTTCTCTAATCCATCAATTGGCTAAAGATTACCTGGACGAGAAGTTCGAATCCAGGCTCCAGTCAAATAGAGTTGCCCAAGGGTATGCGGACATCTAGGAGCGCTCCATTAAGGCGATGTCATCAACCTTGAGAGAAAACATGTATAGTGCCCCAGACTTGTCGCTTTGCCCGGACGATATAGAGCCCCCTAATCCGGACCCGTTGACTTCTATACAATATGCCTGCCTGTTCTGGGTCGACCATCTTTAATTCGGCCCTGTCGCACAAGATCTCGATCGAGTCCATTCATTCTTGAAGGGCCATCTCCTTCATTGGCTAGAAGCACTTAGTCTAATGGAAAAATATTCGTCCTGTGTTCGACGAATGGACAAACTGGAGGTTGTTTTGGTACGTAAAGCCCGTCTTGTTACCATCTCTCTAGATGCTAAGTGAACTCAATAGTCAAACCGAAGCGAGCTGCATTCTCTTGTTCATGACGCCAAAAGATTCATTGCTAGAAATGAATTTCTAATTATGTCGGCACCTCTTCAACTTTATAGCAGCGCTATTCTCTTTAGTCCTCAAGAAAGCAGGGCACGAAAACTCTTTCAATAAACCATTAGTAGAATAAACATTTTGTCGGGACTAGACATGAACTGGGGCCCGCTTTTACAGACCACTCAAGGTAAAATCCTTAAGGTTATCTTCTCGCCTGATGGGAAAAGGCTGGTGCCTTGTCTTTATGAGAACCTCGAAGGACGGGACGTCGCAACCGGCCAAATTGAATCCTGGCTGGAAGGACATTCCGACGCTATTACTACTGTAGCCTTTTCACCTGATGGAAGTAAGCTGGCGTCAGGATCTGATGATACAACTATTCGGATATGGAATGTTGCAACAGGACGAACTGAACATATACTCAGGAACCATCACGACATGATTGACACTATAACGTTTTCTCCCGATGGAACATACTTAGCGTCAAGCTCAGCTAACAACGATGGCGGAGATATTCGACTGTGGAACGTTGCGAGTGGTCAAACTAAACATAGACTCTACGTCGACCCTCCGATAAGTTATAGGGCACTTCCCATTGTTCTATTTTCGCCAAATGGGGAGTGGCTAGTGTCCTGGTGGGATGGTCATCATATCCTAGTGTGGAATGTTCTGACCGGTCAGAATGAGCATGCGCTTAAAAGGGGACCCGGATCGTTCGGATTTCTAGCATTTTCACTAGATGGCAGCGAGCTAGTTTCAAATGCTCACGAACATAATGCTATCCAGGTGTGGGATACAACAACATGGAAACCCAAGCATTTGCTCGTGGGACATTCAGAACCGGTCTACTCTGCCGTATTTTCCCCCGATGGAAAAAAGCTAGTGTCGGGATCAGACGATGGGACGATCCGAGTATGGAACGTTGCAACAGGCAAAACCGAATTTCAACGCCCGGGTTTTATCTCGCATTGTTGTTTAGCGTTTTCTGTCGATAGAAGCCGACTAGCGTCGTATTCTCATCATGAGGGCAACATCATTGTATAGGATGTCGCGACCTGGAATTATGAATACAAACTTGCAGGGCATCCCGAGGGTGTCGGTTCTGTAATGTTGTCGCCGGATGGGAAAATGCTGGCGTCGGTGTCATTTGGTTTCACTGGCCAAGTATGGGACATCTTAACAAGCTCAAGCGAATACATGTCTGAAGGTCACTCCGATACAGTTTCGGTTCTAGCATTTTCGCCTGATGAAATGAAGCTGGCGTCAGGAGCAGACGATAGAACCGTACGGATATGGGATATTACAACGGGCCTCATCGAGCATACACTGCATCATTATGGGGATTTCTATTCTGCTGTATACTCTCCTGACGGAGGCGTACTACTAGCGACAGCTGAGGGTACTGAGGATTCTAAACTTTACATATGGGACGTTATAACAGGTCAACTTAGGCATGCAGTAAACATCGAAGTTAATTGATCAGACCTTATATTTTGTTTTCGGGACGGGAGTAAGGTAGCGTGGGCATCAGGGGACCAGACTATTGAAGTATTGGATCTTACGGCAGGCGAAACCAATTGTCTCCAAGCTTTCGGACCCGTTGACACCATGGCGTTTTCTCCCGATGGGGAAACACTGGCGTCGGTGAGCACCCGCAACGCTCTCCAGCTAAGCTAAACCCCCTGGTCACGATCCATCCCCTCGCGGGCCACTTTTAACACTAACTAGCCATAACGTACGAATATAGATTATATAGTAAATATAGTACTGTAAGTCTATTTTTTTTGTTGTTTATAAACTTTAATAGAGTTTTTTATTTTTATATTATCTTTCTAAGTTGTTTTATTTAATTTAGTATTTATTTTAAGTATATTGTAGTTAAAATCTTTATTTTTATAAATCGTACAATTTTTTAATTTCTGTTTCGTTTTTTAAACGTTTATTATTTAAACGAACTTATAGCTAAAAGCGATTTTAACTATTTTACATGTATTATTTATTTTATGTTCGATTTTAACATATAAATAAATGTTAGCAGCTTATAATTTAATAATTGTTTTAATAATTATATTGAACGTTTTTATAGCTTTTTTTTAAAAATAACTGTTATAAAGCTAAATTAAAAAATATACGCTTTTAAATTAGCTTCTAGCTAGTTCAGAAAATTATTTAATTTTTAAACAGCGTTTTAATAGTTAAAAAAAATACTAGCTATAAAAAATCTAGTATTTTTAGCTATTTAAAAGTAGTAAATATTTTAGCTAGTATTTAAGCTATATTTTTATTTTTTAAAATTATAAATTTAAATAATAACAGCTTTAAATAGTTCTATAAATTAATTCTAAAAGTTTTTTAAGTATTAATTATAACTTTTAAAACTAGAACTTTTATTTAAGCTTTATATAAAGCATTTAACATTTTTTTTTTAAAAGCTTTAGCTTTAAAACTATATTTAAGTAATTATAAAAATAACGCTAAAACGTTTTTTTTAACAACTTAAATATTTTTATATTTAAAATTTATACTATATAAAAATAATAAAGCTTATAAAAAACTAGCTATATTTTATTTGTTAAATAAAGCTAAAAAAACTTATTATTTATATATAAATTATAGTTATTATATACTAAAACTACTTATTTATTATTATAAAAAGCTTAAACATAAAATAAAAAAATATTTTATATTTAATTTAAAATAATTTTATTACTAGTTTATTTATTAAGCAATAATTAAAACTATTATAAGTTATATATATTATTTTTTTAATTTAAAAACTATTACATTTAAACGTTATTATTTTTAAAAATAACTAGTAATTAAAAAGCTACTTTAAAACTATTTATATATTTAAGAACTATAATTTATTCGTTTTTTTTAACGTTTTTTTTTAAAATAATATAATTTTTAGCTTTAAAAACTACTTAATAGCTTTTTTTTATGCTTTAAACGATCTTTATTTTATTAATATTATAAAAACAGTCTAGTATTAAATTAGCTAGCTTAAACGTTTTAAAATAATCAAAAAAAATATTAATATTTTTTATTATTATACTGTTAATACGCGTATAATTAATTATTTTAGTTCGTAAAATTTTTATAGTAAAGTTTTAATAAAAAAAATAAGTATACTATTTTTTTTCTAGCTTATAAAAGCTTTTAAAAACTTTTACTATATTTTAAGCTATAATTTAAAACTTAATTAGCGCTAACGTAAAGCTCAGCTTAGCTTAACTAATTACTTATCTAGTTAATTGCTTTTTTAAAAAAAAAGATAAAGCCTAGAAAAACTTATAAGTCTGTTTGCAGGTTGGAATTCCGTTAAAGCAGCATTAGATATAGCTTCTTAAAATATTCCATCTTGTTGGGTGGCTAGGGGGTATGATATTATACGTTCAAAAGGGTGAGATAAATAACTGTATTATATCGATCTTTTTTCTATTTAACTTATGAAGGCGAAGCCTTCGTGCGAGGAGAATTCCCTTAGCAGAGGAATTCTGCCCACGCATACCGCTTTCCTGACAAGGCTACGTACGGATGGGACATCCGTACGGTAGCCTCGTACGCAGTCAATCCAGATATTGCAACACATCTAGCTAATAATACCTGTTAACTACTACCTAGCATCACTGCGCAAACTGCAGCTTGCGCACAAAGTTAAGTATTATATAAAAACATTAAAATAAAAAAGAGAAAATAAAAATAATAATAAAGTAAAAATTGTATTCATAGCACAAGTAGCAGTTAAAATATATATATTCGATTAAATAAGGTAATTAGGCTTACAATCACTCTCGATATGGCCCGTAAAGGGATGGATCGTGACCAGGGGGGTTAGCTTATAGAATACTACGATAGGTCATGGCAACTAGATACTTATTACTGATAAACTGCGCAATAAAAGAGCCAGATCTAAGACTGTCTTGTTCTCTCCCGACGGGAGCAAGGTAGCGTCAGAGTCCTCTGATGGCACTATTCAGGTGTGGAATATTGCAACAGGCCAAGTTGAGCATGTGTTTCGTAGCCATCCAGGCCCCGTGACGACTGCTATTTTGGAAGCAGACCCGGAGACGGTGGGACCAATCATAGACCGCGCCGGGGGCTATCCGTTTTATACAGTTGATGAAACGCGTTGTTGGGTGACCCGGAACGGCGATAAATTCCTGTACCTTCCTAGAGAGTTTCAACCTAGCATTTTAGGTGATAGTATAAGCTCTATAATTACTAACGGCCGGACTCTCGTAACTGGGAATGATAACGGTCGGGTTACAATTATGAAGTTCACTGAGGGGCGCTAAAGGTAGGCGGTTAAGGTTGTAAGTGCTCTCTTAAAACATATTCAAAGGACATCATTGAATACAACATTTTCCTGGAGTAAACCATGAGAATCGGCCTGTCTGACAAGTGTAATCATATCCATCAGCTTAGGGCGGGTGGTGCATAGAGTAGTTGTATGAGAAGTAATGAATGGCTGTGATCTTGCAAGTGGTGTCCTTGCCTATTAAACAAGCTATTAATTATAGAATACAATGCTTTACAGGTTAAAGCCCCTTCCTAGTAGGTGACGTTCCAGGTTTCTACGTACGGATACACTCCTCTCTGAAGATGATATTAGCTGATAAGAACAAGAAGCCAAAGCAGCATCAAGCTATGATCCATAACTAGATGTAGATGCTGTGCGATTTCGCTAGCTCTTCGCCACCTTGTCACGCGATTCTGCTAACCCCTGAGGTCACGAGACTCGGATTCTACGACCTTGGGGCCAGTAATTAAGGGCAGAGGCTCAACTATCGACCACAACAAGCTATCACTGCCTTGGGGGCTGCGGTGGTTTCTTTACCCTATCATTATTAGACAGCCTCCATTAAAATACAAGCCGGTACAGTTATCAACACAGTAGAGCGTCTACTCGTCAGTTCGAGCTATCGGTGACAATCAGCCTCCCTCCTCCACCAACGTCACAGTCCCGTCCATATGCGTATGATACTATCGACTATCTATCCGATTCTACTTCCAATATCGATCGTCTGATATCCCGTTCTGTTCTTGAGAGCCAAGGAATCTGCTGCTGTTCCCACTTATTGACGACTGCCCTTCTTCCTCTGTCCACGTAATAGGTCCGATCGTGTGCCGATGATAATCGCCTATATATTGGTTGCTGTTGCCGCGCAATGATCTTCTAATGCGCCACTCTTTTTTTGGATGCCGTCGGATATACTACTGTCTCGACTTGATGACAAGTTGCGCTTCATGCTGCTGTTGGTAGTAGACTCATCAAACGGGGGTGGGTGAGACTCCGTGACCTTTGAGGTTTGCTTCCTACCTTATTGACAAGAAGCAGTGGACACCTATAGGCACATTACGTCGTATCTTGACGTACTCTATTCTGCAGCAGGATCGCCATATCCCTATCAACGCGGCCAGCGCCGTACAGCTCATCACGGGTGTCACATTCCCGCTTCCAAATGACGGCTCCTCGGAGCTCACGACTGAGGCTAGATTCAGGTACCTCTTCAATGGCAGCAGCAACGACGTAACTGGAGACGAGGCAGGAAATAACTCCAAGTATGTGGTCGATCAGGCAGTGCGGGCGTTCCGCATGATGCAAGAGCCGGGTGCAGACTCGAACGCGATCCTCAGGGCCAGCGCGAGCCTAGTCTCTGCGCGGGTCACTAAATTCTTACGACCCGAGACTGAGATCGAGGCCGGGAAGCCCTTGCAGGTGTACGGACTCGACTCGCTTTCTGCTGTCGAGCTGCGTAGCTGGGTGCGTACGAAGCTTGCCGCCGAGCTCAGTACGCTTGATATCACCAACGCGCGGTCTCTATATACCTTGTGTAAGAAGATTTTAACTAAACTGCCGCAGTTTAAGGAGGGGAGTGCATAAGCACGTTGGAATGGTGTATTAGATAAGAACATTTGGATTCAGTATAATAGTTAGTGCTATATACTGAAGTTAGCGTGCGGCATTTTTGAATTTAATAAAAGTTAAAAAAATTAAAAAATTAAAATAAAAAGTGTCAAAAGATTGGGTAATAACATATTTATTATTAAAAGTAAATTTCGAAAGCAAGCAACAGGATACCTCAATCTTTTAGATCCAGTAACAAAGTTGGTCTTAGAACAAAGCTTCTAATTCCAGGGGATAATAGGTTACGTGTAGGTGATAGAAGAATAAAAAATCGGCATTCTCGATATCGACACGAGAATTTCGATAGCCAGACGGTCCACGCATTATGTGGCCTTTGATAATGTCTGTCGAGCAACTCTAGGTGTGATAGCGGTAGCCTCCCCATCCTCATTGACGTCAAACACAAAGTCATCGAAAGCAATGTTGCCGTACTGGTAGGCAGCAACGTCTCCCCAAGGAAGGCAACCCTGAGAAAACACCACACTGGGCTGCGCTGTATAATGGGCATCTTGCGGAGGCTCATATACTGCGCGAAACGCCATCTTCCCGTCACCCTCTAGGTCCATAGGATAAAGCCTAGCGTCCGTGGAAGACGAGCCTGAGTATAGCTCCAGCACATCCTTGTCACCCATCGTCCAATTGCTGATCTTGAGTCCCGGATGTCCGTCGTTCGCAGAGATGGCCAGCGTCATATTCGAGCTAGCGTATGTCCCCGCAAACTTCAGGATAGCTTGTTCGCGAGCGGCCTGCTCGAATGCGGATACCATGGTAGACGTGACAATGTCGCCGATCAAACTGATCGCTGCCAGACGGGCTTGGGCTTGGGGCGCAGCGCTCGGGCTTGCGAGTAGCAGGGAGAAACCGAAGTCGTGCTCGGGAGAGAGTACGAAAAGAGCTGTATAACTGCCTAATTGCCCGTTTTTGGTGTACAGGTCGACGACGCGTGTGTGGTTTGATCCTGGTGAGAAGGGTAGCAGTAGGCGATGGATTTCCCACGGCATACCTACAGCAATGTGTAGGTCGGCAGTGTGGGTGACGGGATGTAACCATTCACGAGTCAAAGCTGGTGGAAGAATGGTAGAGTTGAGGATGGATCGACCTACAGCCCTCATATCTGCTCCGGTTGAGAAAATACCACCATATCTGTTCAGGTTAATATAGGCAAATACAGTCTTCATACCACTAAAGAGGAGTGAGGGCTTACGAGGTCGCTTCTCCAGTGGTCACGTTCCACCAGCTTGAGAGTTTGTCCCCTGGGATAATACCATCCTGGGTGCTCTGCGGTGGCTGTAGCGATGTTCTCTTCAAACCTAGAGGTTCAATGATGGATGATTCGAATATGCTGTCGAACGATTTGTTTGTCATCCCTTCAATGGCATAGGCCAGGATTTGAAAGGCAATGTTGGAGTAGATTGGAGTGTGAAAGACAGAGGTGACAGGATGTTGAGCCTCGATGCCCTTGAAAAACTCTGAACTCGTGTTAGGGTATGAATCGACCTCTTTGAAGTAGTGAAGTAGCACTAACCGTTTCGTGAGCAAGGTGGAAGTAAGATATCAAGTCCGCATGTTGGAATTTCGACGGGCGCAAGGGGAGGCAACGCAGCTTGTTCTGCTGTAGTTGCATTAACCCTTAATGCAAGATCAGCGAGAGACACTAGATTAAAGATAACATCGTCAGCTTGATTCTGCCTAAAGTATACATCGTCCCTCCAAGACACTCAGCTTACAGTCACGGTTAATCCCAGCTTGGTGGCTAGCCAGAGCCCCGATTGTGATATCTTCCCATCTCACTTGGCCAACGGCGTTTCCATTACTTGCATTTCCCGGTTCTCTGAGCTCAGGGACCCAAGTAGTGACACTATCGCTCATACGGTCCACTACCATAACACAATGTTAATGACTATGATTTGAGGGAAATAGAATAATCAGGGTCAAGATGTATTTATCGGGAGAAAGAATCACTAGAGGCGCGTCTAGAAAAGACGCTAGAGACATTGCTAGTAAAAGGGAGAAATGGCTCGTGGTGTAACTTACTGCCAACCTCGGCTAAGAGCGCGTAGACGGTGAGAAGTTTGGAGATGCTACCGATGCGGAAGATGGTGTTCTCATCTAAGGTACCGGCGGGTAGTGCATGTTTATCCAGGTCAGTTGCAGCGTAATTGAAATCCATAAGGTCTTCGTCTTTCGAAAAGAGGTTCAAGTGGAAGCTTGTGTTCGCCTTGTCAAAGAGCGTTGCGTTCTTTACGAGCTTCTGGAGAGTATCTTGTAAGCTTGAAAGCGCAACTGGTATAGCCTTCGATTCTTTTAGTACGTTCTTCGGGGCTGGAAAGACAGCACCCAAGATTGGGCAGTTTGGGCTGTATTGTGTATAGCTCAGGTGAGAGAAAGCTAGTATTGTAATAGTAGCCAATACGGCCATATGGGTAGAAGGAGTCTTCATTCTCATGTGGTACATGAAGGTCGAGTGTCGTCCTAAAAATGGTGATAGACGGTTCCGGTTTGTCGAAAGAAATCGGGGGGAAGTATTCAGCTTTTATACAGATGAGAAACCCTTTCGATCCACGCTCTGCTAGGACCTCTGACATCATAAGGTTTTGTTTACATCTAGTGTTACCAGCAGCCAAAGTTACTTGTAGTATAACATACTAGCACCTTAATGGGGCTAAGCTGAGATGTATTTGGTTATCAATGGTAGGTCGGATGCCTGATTTACCTGCCTCAGTCGATAGTAACGTTGGTGGATCAAGATGTTGTTGCAGGGTTGCTGACTAGGTTGGAGCTGGCACCAATAGGAAGGCTCTTCTCAGAAAAGAAGATCCCCGATTGGCTGCGTCGTACAATCCTAGTGGGGAAAGTTATTATACCTACATGAGTCTGACGACCATTCATTTCAACCTTCGCCTGGCCCCTGGGTCCTTGAATTTTCATCGCCATGGCCAACATAATCTCATGTTCCACATTATGCTGACTTTTGAAGCTTGTTCCCAGTTCCCTTTAACATCTCAATAACTCCCGTCCCGAATCACTCTGTTCTTTTTAGAAACGGCCTCAAAGAATACCGGTCTGACAAATGAACGCTAAGCAATAACGTCACATTGAATAAGCAGCGGTGTTTATTTTGGATGGGCAGTTCCAGGCATCTTGATTAATTGTATGTGCATACTATCAAGGGCTGGACAACTACGTATCAAGAGACTTATGCATGATAGGTTACCAAGCGTATGATTGATCGGCTCTGACTTCGATGCGTGCTGACGGCATTCTGCTCTTCCTAAAGCCTGCATACCCGATCTCGAGGATGGTCCCTCTTAATACGGGCATCGCCGCAGCACAAATGAAACGTACATATCATAAAAAAAGCAAAACTGGATGCGCCACATGCAAGTAGGTCAAGTCCCCTATTCATCCTCTTCTTTCTGGGGTTAGAAGCGATGCGGGAACCATGCCACTACTTACACTATACGTATACAGATAGTCTTGTGCTAACATTAGAACAGGAAGCGAAGGGTTAAATGCGATGAAACCAAGCCCCATTGCAATCGTTGCGAATCGACTGGTCGCCGATGTGACGGATATATACAGCCACGCGATAACCAGCCGGACTCGGAAACGGCTACAACTAGTAGATCGTCAAGTCCCCACGGGCCGCCGACATCCGCTGATCATGAAAGTTTCATCTACCCCGGACATCAATCTCCAATGGAGCTAAGAGTAGCCCTACCTCGGAGCAATCTCAAGGAAGTCCGCAGCTACCACTTCTTCTTAGAAGTGGCCGCTCCAATGCTTGCTGGCGTTTTCGACGTCGATTTTTGGATAGTAGAGATTCCTCGAGCGTGTTTTGTTGACCGGGCCATCTGGCACGCGGCTGTCAGTCTCGGTGCTGTTTATGAGGTATACCTAGCTCGCAACACGCCGCGTGCTGTACCTTCAGCAGATCATAGCTATGAAGACGATTTCGCATTGCAACAGTGTAACCTTTCTATTAGGTCACTGACCGAATCATCATCTTGTAAAACCGACAAGTGGCGTACTTTGACTGCCAGTGTTCTGTTCACCTACCTGTGCAGCTTACAGAACTTGCATGAGCAGTCTCGCATGCATCTCACAGCTGGCCAAAGAATATTGGAGGCGATTCAGAAAGATGAGCGCAAGAAGCGTTTGAACCCCACACCAGGTGAATACGATCAAGAGGTAGTAATCATCAGGTCGTCGCCCGTCATTCCTGTTTCTGTACCTACGCTGCAAGCAATTATCGCGAACCTTGAATCGCACGCCAAAGCACTCGATAATGGAGGATTAACGTACGAGACGACATTCAACCACAACTATAACTTGTGGCACTTTTATAGGGCGCCACCCTCAATAGGTCTTGTTGCAGCTCCGGCACCACTCACTCGCCCAGTCGTTTTGCAGTATGCAACGCGAGAGCATGTTATCAATGCAAATCGTGCGGCAGAGTCGCTCCTCTATGGCTTGGTTCTTTACTCCCAAAAGATTAGCGATCGGCTTGCTGATGTAATTAAGAAAGGGGACAAAGAGTCTCTTGATGCCTTAATACAAGGCCAGGAACCATACAGTCGCTGCTTCGCCGAGATCAGTAGCGCCTTGCATGCTTTTAACATCGAAACAGGTGCTTGCATCGATAATATACAAGGTGCCGAGTTTGCAGATAGGTCAACATTCAAAGCTCTGCTCTCCTTGCGGCTTTTCGTTACGACGATACGGCTTCTCTTGTTCCGCAACCCAGAATCGCCGGACCAGCAAATCAGCACAACTTATCTTTGCACACAATACAGAGATATTGTTGACCTGGCAGAGCGCATCCTGCAGCTTGATAATAGTGATAGATCCTCATTTATCCCGTCGCCATCTCCGACACAGTCGCTTTTTCTCGTCGCGCACAGCGGTTTACCCCAAACGATTCGCCGACGTGCTATTAGCTTGCTCCGAGCACACCCGCGATGCAGTGGTCTATGGGATACGACTTTTAGCGCTGCTCTCGCCGAAATGATGATGGAGCACGAGCAGACTGTTGCAAGGCAGAGAGCCACCTCGGAAGAATTAGAAGATGTTACCCCTACTCAGTCGAACGACAGCGACGCTGAGAGCGGAGTGGTCAATCCATTGGATCGGATCCACAGCTATAGGGTTATCTTTCAAAGAGATAGGCAGGCTATAGTGTCAAGGCGTACATGGAAGGATTTTCTCGATGGACTGCCAGAAACACAAAGTCTCTTGATTTGGTAGGCGTGATTGGAGACTAGCCAGAGAGAGAGGACTTGAGAACGGCAGACTAGTTACAAAGAATAAGATGAGGCCGTCGATTTCAGACTCGCGAGAGGACCAAAAATGACAATCATACATAATAATGTGCGCACTGCCACTGTTTCGAATGAATATCTCCGTTCAACTAAATTATATAAAAATAATTAAACTGTAGCAGAATGCGCAGATACTTCTGCGGTTAAGAAAGAGGTAGAGGGTCAGTAGAAAGGCTAGACTCGAGCACTTATAGTGTGAGCACCTAACCTACCTAAGGCATTTGTGAACCCACATACCAAGGTAGGGGGATGCGGGATATAATAGACCCGTAACGCAGAAAAATTTCCCGATTAAGTAAATGGTCATCAAAATGTGCCTGAGAACTACACTAGATAAATAGTGGGCTCGCTTGCTTACCTCGATCATGTCAGCAACACTTCGTCTGTATAGTGAGCATACCATCATTGACCGCGATGGCAACCCCAATGTATTGCTGGGGTGTAACATTTGATAGTCCACAGTCATCCTCTTTGAAGATAACGCTAGTAAATACGAAGTGCTCAGTTCGTCTTTGTAATTTTGCTCGTTGGACGACTAATTAGGCCCTGTCTTACGTCTTGTCATTATATAAGGAGCAAGGAAGATGGTTCTTATGAAATCGCTGTTTCTGTGTTCCAGGAAACTTGAAGATAGTCCAACATGTACGCGAAACTGCTAGCCATCATTTTTGTTGTGGGTGCCTTCGCCCTGCCATATCCCACCCGGTCAGCCTGTCGTGAGCTGCAGCTACCCATTACCGTATCAGTACCACGCTTCATTCTCAACACGACAGTGAAAGACGACTGGGATGCTGTATCCCTTTCTCTAAATCTGACGCGCCGCGATTTCGCAACGCCAGCCGATCCATTGCCCATCTCTAGTATCACGCCCAATGCGGTCGAGAGCACATACTCGATTGGGGCTACTGTGTGCGGTATGGGTGGTCCAACACTTATCTTGACTCATGGGATCATTGAGTCTAAGCAGTATGTTGCTCGAAGAAGAGATAAGGGCGAATATGGTTGTTAACTCCTTTGTGCAGATACTGGCGTCCTACATTCAACAACTCTCAACAATACAGCTTCGTCGACGCTGCCGTGACAGCAGGTTATTCAGTTATCAGCTATGACCGCATCGGTGTCGGCTCATCGTCCAAGTAAGCAAGATACAGACAACAAGTTTCTGGAAAACCTCAGATTCGTAATCTCTCTAACATACATGTGATTGATAAGGGTCAATGCGCTCAGCGACGCCCAGTTCCAAGTACAGACGGCTGTGCTGAATGCCATCGTCGAATACGCTCACGATACGCTGAACGCCACCAAGATCGGTCTCGTAGGCCACAGCTACGGCTCATACATCACAGCCGCATCAGCGAGCCAGAGCAATGTCGATGCAGTCATCCTGACTGGTTTCAGCGGCAACTTCAGTTATTTTGGGCCATTCGTTGCAGGCGCGGGATTCCGCGTGGCCCGAACGCATGACCCTGAGCGCTGGGGAGCATTGGATTCAGCGTACCTAACGTCTTCTGATCTATATGCTGAAACTTACGCTTACTACGCCGAGCCACACTTCGAGCATCGTGTCGCCGAGTGGTCGTACAATGTGGGAAGCGAACCGTTTGCCGTAGCGGAGCTGCCGACATTGCTGAGTACCACCATTGAATATGGAGCTATCACGGGATCCATGCTTGTTATACAAGGACAGTACGATGTCTCGGCCTGTGGTGGGAACTGCGTTGGCTTGCTTGAGGCTACCGCGGCGCTATTCACTGGTGCTAGTGCTGTCGAGACCGTTGATGATCTTCCGGCTGGGTATGTGATCCTCAAGTACAGCCCTTTGTGATTGATGATGCAACGCTGACTTGACTTTAGCCACAACCTTAATCTTCACAAGGTCGCTCCTGAGGCTTTTCAGATGATGCTAGGTTTTTTGAAAAGACATGGAGTGTGAGTATTCCTTGAGTCTACGAGGAGAGGCACTTGTTTGCTCATTGAGTCGTAATGTGGGTATTAACAATGTGCATAATCTTGTAATCCATTGAGAAATAATATCAATATAGCTAAATACTACATCTCTCACGGGAAGCATCATACTTTGAGCAGTCTGCTTGGTTTTTATGAATCAGGTTACTTGTATTAGGCCACGCGTAACTTCGAAAATCGTTGGGTGGAAGGCAGATCGCGCGGCTGACAAAGTGACCATAGGTGAAATGGAAGCTCCATAGAAGCTGTATACTGATAGATCTTCGCACAACGGCTTTCCATCTAAGCAGTTCAATCTTTTCCTTTCGCGCGCGGAAATTTGCACTTTCGTCCCCTAGCAAGTGAACACAGCTGGCCCATGGGCAGGGTAAGCTTTTCCGTCATTGTCTGGCTGTCCCTTAGCGCCATAGATGTTGATCAGGATATCAGAACCGGTATTTGAGTAATATCCCGGAAAGCGAACCGTCGAGCTAGGCTTGGTTGAGCCGCCTCCGGAGACTCTAATCTGCGCACACGAGGTATAGAACTGTGCGCCACCTTGGGAATACGCCGAGTGGAGGGCCAATGTCTCGACTCGCAGCAGGTAGTCGCCATTGGCAATGCAAGTCGGCAGCTTGAATTTGACCCATCCGTTGGCCGCGACCATGTTGTCTACGCCCCATTTCTTGGTTGATGGGTTGAAAGTGTCCTCGTAGATCTTGAACCAGTCGGCACTGGTTGCTGTCGCTGATGCGGCATTGCTCACGGCAGCGAGATATGCTGTAATTGGTCCATGGTGGGAGCTCGCAATGGGATTATCGGCATCGTTGGACCCTTGGGGACCGCCGATGACGTGTTGATACCATGCTCCTATCTCGTCGCCCGCTTTGACGTTAATAATAGTGCCCGACGTCGATCCCGCTGCACCACAAGTGATAGAACTGCTCGTGGCGTCTTGCACAGGGTTATTATTACTCGGCGCTCGGAGGCCGGTAAGCAGGCCTTGGTCGACTCCGTTCACGGTAACTTTCTAGGGGTTTAATTAGTAAATCCGACTAATGACTGTGGCGGGGCATTATAATGTCTCCCTCAGTTCTTACCTGGAAAATACAATGCGCATTGGCCGTAATGGCTAATGCAAAGGTCGGCAGCAAGAACTTCATGGTGGCGATTGAGACTCAACGATGGTTATCCGCAGGTAAGGGGAGAGAGAGGATGACGTTCGAACAGTCACATTGGAAATATAGACAGACTCCCGACTTATAACTTCGAGAACATTCCGTAAACAGAACTTTCACCTACATATTCAATACAATTAGCGGAGATCAACAGTGATGGTTCTTTTAGGGGCTGTCTTCGGAGGAGGCAGGTGCCGTCGTTCGGTTGTTCGGTCCGTTGATAACTCGGCCTCACACTTCTTGCCCTGAAGGTGAAACTTGGGGGCTTTCACAATATATGCACTTCCGGCCACCTAATGCTCTAAATTAATTATCTCACTAGTCTAGAGTTAAGTAGTTGGGGTTTGCGTTGCGTTCCTCTTAATAGGTGGACTTCGCTGAATGCGGTATAAGGAGCTCCGGCTTGGCTTCCGAAGCTGGACATCTCGTTGCCGGAGTATGGTGTGCTCATTCATAGGGTCACTAGAAGCTAGGCAAATTTGGTTCATGATACACTTATGGAGCAGATCGAACGGAATGAGAAAGTTTACTCCGGGATTCCGGGTATACTCTCTGATCATTATCTGTAGATCCTCCAGGTTTTTATTTTCATCTCTCCAAGTCTGAACAACACATCAGCAAGCTAGCAGCCCACATTATGTATGTATATTTTCTATTTAGCGAATGAAGGGAAATGTCAGACTAGGTAAAAAGGTGTCCGTAGTACCTATCTTTGATGTTGCGCTATATACGCTAACAGCATGGGTAGTGAGCGATGTTAAGTAAAATAGGGTAAAGGTTGGTCAACATTTGGCTGTAAAACATAGGAACAACCAACTTGTCAGTGGACAGCCACATTCATTCCTTAAACACTCCCGCCTTTGGTGCACTTGTTGCAGCTGTTCCCATGAAGCCAGCATTGACTAAGTCCATGGCCCCATTGAAGGGATCATCACCTACTTTCCCAGCTGGCCTCAGGCCTGCTGCCGCAAAAGCCTGTTCGAAATCGCGCTTGATGTCTTCAATGTTCTCGATACCAACGCTGACTCTCAGAAGATCGGCTGTGCAGGTTGAACTTAGCCAACATGATCTTCTACGATACCCAGTAAACTGGAAACTTACGTGTGATACCTCCTTTGATTTTTTTCTTCGTCTGGTAGTTGCTGGTGGGTTGTCACCCACGGGTGGATGATGAGTGTTTTGCAATCGCCTACATTCGCCACGTGGCTGCACATCTTTAGATTGTCGACAATGGCGCGCACCTCTTCCACCTTGCCAGCCTGTGAGTAAGCAATTGTGAGGTCAGAAACTGTCCATTCTTAAGAGCCTCTGCTACATGCCGTGTTCTTGGACACACTTACTACTCCGAATGTCAACACGCCGCCCGTGCCTTTGGGCATTAACTTCCGTGCAAGCTCGAAGTCTGGATGGGAGCGCAGTCCCGGATACAACACCCAGTTGACACAAGGATGCGCCTCGAGCCATACTGCTAGCTTCTGAGTGTTTTCAACGGTCCGCTGAGCGCGTAGCGGTAACGTTTCAAGCCCTTGCAAGAACAGCCATGCGTTGAATGGGCTCATGCAAGGACCTAGGTCACGCATACAGTCCATCCTTAACTTCATCGTCAAAGCGAGCGGGCCGTACGTCTCCCAGAACTTCATTCCGTGATAGCCTAGCGCCGGCCCCGTCAGCCCGGGAAACTTTGCCGCTGAGCGAGGAGATCCCCACTCGAACCGACCTCCGTCGATAATCACTCCGCCCATGCTTGTGTTGTGGCCGCCTATCCACTTAGTGCACGAGTGCATAACTATGTCGGCTACGAGTTAAATGCCCTGATTAGCCTTATCTCTAATGAAGGAGGTCACGCAGCTTGCATAAAATAAATTAATGCGATACCGATATACATAGGAAAGGGAGTGAGGAAATAGTGAGACTCTACAAACCCCCAAGCTTGATGGGCTGGCACAAGTAGCCAGCCATGCCAAACGTATTATCGATCATGAGAGGAATATCATGTTTATGAGCGACGGCCGCGATGGCTGGAATGTCAGGCACACATTGCTTGGGGTTGCTGACGGTCTCGATGTAAACGGCACGGGTGTCATCATCTATGGCGGCATCGAAGTCTGCTGGGTCATTCCCTAGCACCAACTTCACATTGATGTCGAACTTGGGTAGATACACGCGGAACTGATTGAAGGTGCCTCCGTATACTATAGAGCTTACGAACCGAAAAGAGCAGTTAGCTCTGGTAAGAAACTAAGATCAGGGAGAACTTACGCCAGCTTGTACTGACAATGTTGTGCCCAGGTTCGCAACACTGTGTGACAGCCATGAACTGGGCACTATTAGCCAAAATATATTATCTGGAAAGCCTCCGGGCATCGGCTTGATCACCTGCGCCGAGTGTCCAGACGCCATGGCTACCGCACCAACGCCGCCCTCCAACATAGCCATTCGCTTTTCGAAGACGCTGTTGGTGGGGTTTCCCAGGCGCGTGTAGAGGTAACCATCTTTATTCCAAGAGCATTTTGCGGCACCGTCTGCAGCATCTTCAAAAACATAGCTTGCAGTTTAGAAGATGGGCACTGCCCTTGACCCGTTACCGGGGTCAGGTTCTTGACCGCCACGAACTGCCACGGTCTCAAAGTCAGGTACCCTTCCACTTGCGTTAGCCATGAGTCGACACATCTCAAGAATCGGAAGATCGCTACTACCAATCAAGATCGCTAATAGACCCTCCGCGAGGCATAGCTACTTAGGTAAAGACTGAGTAGAGCCGAAGATACAAAGTAAGATTAACACCAGACCGAGTTAGAGTGGCTTCAGACAAGTGCACCTTGGCGAGACAGTCGGCCAGTTTTCTATTATATGAAGCTGTGAAGGCCCATTTACGCTAGTAAACATACCATCTAATTCTCTTCACCCCTAATCATAATGTCATCTCAGATGAGATCACAAGAGCTGGGCTTCATGCACTTACCCCGCTACGTGCTTCAACACCCATAGCTACGTAGGATGTTTTAGGACAGCGCTACCTTACCCATGCAGTAGACACGTCATAGTCACATCTAGATTGCTCACATGTATTACAGAGCTATCCGAAATACCGAGCGGTCCGCCTTTTCCAGCTGCTGCACCCTACGTAATAGCCCCTATCATCAAACGAACGCCAGGCTACGTTCGCCAGGGGTAATAAGACGCTCATACGCTGCGGTTAGCCATTACTTACGGGAAGGACGAATGGCTTACCCTGCCTAACTTTCTCTTTCTCTGTTAAGCTTATCAGCAAGGGTTTTGTCGCCATGAAGAGACGGAGAAAAAAGAGGAAGAAAAACCTCTCTATAGATATAGTATCTGGGGCAGCGCAAGTCTGCTGGAAGCACTGAAGCTACCCTGCTCACCCCTATGCCAGTATAATACAGGAACTAAAATAACTAAGTTAGCAGATGCACTGCTCTTAGCTGCAGCTATCTAGTTGTATGCATTTAGGGTGGTATGGCACATCTTAACTATTTCAGGTCCCAAGCCCTCTACTAGTTCATATTTTGCTTTCCAAACGCCAGCCCACCTTCATAATACGACTAAAAATAATGAATCCACCAGAGATAACAAGGATGGAGCCACAGAACGCGATGAGTCCTGTCCAATTTCCATTTCGACCAAGAATGGCACCGGCAATAGGGTTCCCCACGAGAACGCCAACACCCAAATAAGCCAATGTCATTCCTAAACGTGTTCCGATTTTACTCTTGTCAGCTGAGAGACTAACTACGCCGGTAGCGGGGAGACCTGTAAATGCGCCAACAGTAAAACCAAAAAGGATTGAATAGACCGCCAAGCCCGCCACTGTATGTATTGCCAGTAATGAGTATGTAAGGATAGCGGCTATGAAGGCCACAAGGGCTTGGACATGGATTGAGCCTATCTTGTCTGCATAGAAGCCGCCGACCAACCTGCCAACCAGTGAGCTGGCATTGATAATGACTAAAACATTATTAGCTAAGGAGGTGGAAATCGAATGTTCAATGGCGAAGAGCTGAATATAGTTGAGCACGATGTAGAAGCCCATAAAGCCAAAGAATAGGCCGGTTCCGAATAGGAGGTATGGGCCGTCTCTGAAAGCCTCCCTATCTACGACGTTGTGTGTCGACTTCGGCGGCGCTTTTGATCGCATCAAAACCAGGGGGATGAGAGACGTAGCTAGCAGAATGAAGCCCAGTACCTGAGTCGCCCAACCAAAGCCAACGCGTGGCTGGAGCTGGGTAAATATAATAGGATATATTATACCGCCTTGAGAGGTGATTAGCCATCCAATTTATCCGCGGAGGAAATCAGTAGTCAATGAAATGCATACCAATGGCGCTCCCTGTAGACGCCGTGCCCATTGCGAGTGAGGCTCTGGCATGGAAGTACTGTGAAACTATAGCGGGTGCTGGCAAGTAGACACAACCGAAGCCGAGGCCCATCAGGAGGGATTGCGTCAGGAAGACCTGCCAGTATTGAGATGTAATGCTCACGAGGAACATGCCGACAATGAACAGGAGAGACCCGGTCCAGAGCAAGGGGCGAACATAGCCTCGGTCAAAGGCGGGACCTGCTCCTAGGGAAATCAGAAAAAGGAGAAATGCTTGTGTAGATCCAATCCATGCTATATCCGATGGTTTCTGGGATCGAAGAAGGTCGAGCTGGTAGAAGGTTTGGAAAACGCCGAATGTATTGAGTAGACCCCTGTTCTCTCTTAGCAATTGCTCTCTTCCCTCAGACATGGTTGTGATCCTGACCAGGTGTTAAGATTGAGGACAAAAGCACCGGCTACTTGTAACCAAGCGAATAAGTCCTCTTTAGGAAGAGATGAAGCTGGAGTAGCCGATGGCTCGTCATGGTTCTCTTGGTCGGGTTCTGTATCGAGTGCACTGCTGGGCGACGGCTTTTCTTTTTCATCCGTCTTAGCTTGTGGGCTGGAAGTCGCTGCCATGATTCAACGCTTCACCGGAACGTAATAACGTGAATATTTATTCGCGGTGTTGCCTAGGCTTCCTCCATATAGAGATGGCGGAAGCGAAGATGTAGAGATGAATATACTGTTCACTACAAAACCACGAAATGAAATCGCTAAGTGGACAAAGCGTGATGAAATATGCCGAGGTCGGACAACTTGATGTGTCCTGATTCAGAGCTTTGATTGCCAGGAAAAATTCCTAGTGTAGGGGCATTAACGTTCTACCAGTATAGGTATAGCGCACCCGCGCGGTAGCTGCTTTGCGGCTGCTTTATTCATTACCTTAAGTATGACCTTGCATTTCGCAGGCACCAGTCACCGGATGGTATTTCAGTTCTATCATCTTTGTGGCGTCTGCGCTCAAACTTCGGTCCGCTATGTCGTGTAGGACCAAAAAGGCACCGCTCGGCAATTGCAAATACTCTAGTAACGGCCCATACATGTGGCTTAAAGCTGCTAGTACTGTATTACAGAGTTGTGCTGCATATTGTGCGTGTCGCATCAAATGTATAACATCCTAATTCATGTACTAAAGCAAGATAAGGAGACTTCGACATATAATTAACGCACAACCCATAAAGTAGGATTGTAGCATAAATAACCCTTCAAGTCACTCTAGTGGCCCTTTGTCATTTCAAAATGAGAGAAATTAAATGCGCAATTACCTTGTCTTTTGCTCCAGCTCCGTTTTACGTGGAAAGCTAGGGCATAAAAGGGTCCAGCTTCGTTCCGGCCCCTTTCGGCCTGCTGGCAGTTTCGACAGTCTGATGACCCAACATTATAACTGTAATCACTTGACTGCCTTGGAATGAAAATACGTTGTAATAGAATGGAGTGTAACCGACTGTGATACAGTTAACTCTGCTCTAATTCAATGTACAGCATTAAATGTACTAGGAGTGAACGTACTGCACTTAAATGTTAGCTGTATTGCGGTTGTGTGCGTTAGTGTAAGTCCAGTAGATTGTACGGTGTTAGTTCGGCCTTTAGAATATATGAAGGATCGATTCAAGCCAGACCTGTGCCCCAATAATATTGAGAGAGGTTCTACAGTGCATACCTAGGTAGGCATTTACATTATTAACATTTCCTTTTTTAATGGAGAACACCTTGTAATTAATCTTAATATCCTGGATTAAAAGCAATTTTATATAGTCTTCCATAAAAAAATTGATGGTTATAGTAAACGTAGGGTTACAGATTAAATCTCCCAATAAGCGTCGGTCAAGGGGCTCAGTACAGCTAGACTCACAGGTACATTCCAGTTTATCAACCACCCAACTCAGGCTGCGGAAGCGAGTATCACTTTCGACTTTCGGTGAGCTTCGCCACATACCTGCCGATCAAACCGTTGCGTTTTTAGTCCTAGGTAGTGTATCTGCTCCTACAACAACTAGGCCCCCAAACTAAAGGATGAAGTCAAGATGCCCTGGTCCAATGATTAACTGCTTCTAATCATGTCCGCATGTCACAACCGTAACACTATCATCACAGAACATGTAATAATGTAGAGACCTCTGTGCTTTGGAAAAATATCGGTAAGTGTTTCAAGTTACTAATAAGCTTTGCTAATTTATTTATTTTTGGGCATGTGGCAGCGTTGAGGCGATCTGTCCGTCGAATTGGTTTGCCAATCAGCCTATCCAGGGCGCAAGCTTTATCACTTGTCACCCTTTTAAAGTTTCACTCTCTTTTTTTATTTAGGTATAAATCGCTCTCCACTACTTAATAATATCTCAGAATTCCTTTGTTTTTACCAAAGGTATCTTCTAGTCGCGCCTCGTTTGTAATTGTTCCATTCTAACACTCCTTAAACGGAGTCTTTGTCGACCCATGGAGATTATAAGAGCGGAGGCAGCGACTCCCTATACATCAGAAGAGCTGAAATATTTCCGAGAGCATAAGAATGACAGTAAAGTTGCTCTTGTCATCGTCAGTGCCACAATATCTGCTTTTGGTACGACCATGGTTATCGTACTACGTCTTCTTTCGTGCCGACTCTTACACGGTCGCCTCAAATTAGGAGTGAGTGACTGGTTGGTTTTAGTTGCTTAGGTATGTAAAACACCCATGCTCGAGCAGATGTTCTTCTATAACTTGTTCTGACCTTAGCCCAGATTTTCAGCCTCGTATTGGCAATAATCTTTGCAATTTCAACTAGATGGGGTCTGGGACGACATGCTTTATACATTAAAGATCCGGTGATGCTTTCATATGCAAGTCCTTCGACTGACTAATGTCCCCTCTCATCGCCCCTAACATGAGCTACGATAGGCAAGCACCATCGATGAAGTGAGCTACTTTGTGGCGATGAGCTTCCTTAAGCTCAGCATTCTTAGTTTATACGGCAGCATCTTCCCTGTTCGCCGCTTCCAATACTGTCTGTGGGCAGTTGGCGCTTTCGTGGCAGCTTGGGGACTACAATCTGTCTTCGCTTCAATTTTCCAATGTTCGCCGGTTAGCTATCGAAACTATCGAAAATATTTAGGTGTCAAGGGTTATTGTATAGACTATGCTCTCTTCTCGCTAATCACGAGCATTGTCAACACTATCATCGACTTACTCATCTTGCTCATGCCTATGCCACTTGTGTGGAAGCTCCAAATGCCTCGGAGAAAGATATTTCCAATGTGAGCGATAGCGCACAGGCTCAATGCCGCGAAGGCAGATCCAGATGGCTAGAACAGCTGTGGCACAGTATTATTTAGCTCCCCCCCATGCCAGCGAAAACAAGATCATAGCGTAACTGAAGGTTCAACACCAAAGTCTAATTGACGTGTATAACTTCAATAGCCCTCTAGTTCAAACTCTCTTCAAAGTCAAATGCCAGAGAATTGGCTATATAAGGGCGAGGCAGGCCTGCACGCTGCCATTTCCAAAATGGACCAAACAACAATTTCATCAAACAACGTAATCAAACAACAACTTCACCATGCCGAATTCCAGACCCATTATCGGCCCCAACTACGAGGGCGAAGACTATTCCGCGAAGATTACGCAGAATGGTTACAACAACTTCGAGATGCGGCCGACAACTGGGAAGAGGAATAGCAATCGAGAGAGAGATAGAGGACCAATCAAAGACTTAGCAAAAGACTTAAACATCTATAATGTGAACACCCAGGCAGTTGGTAACCCACATACCCAGGTGGGGTCGGAGAAAGATATGGCTAGTGATCGCAACCTTCGCGGTTGGTTGTAGGTCAGTCAACCGTACCATAGGATTCAAGCTTTTCTTGTGATTCTCTAACGATGATAGTGTAGCGCATGCATTGTTGGTATTGTCCGGATTCCATACAATGATAAATTTGGTACCTTAGACGGGCCCTGTGAGCAATCTATCATTTTATTCTCTGTTCAGCTAAGAATATTATGATATATCCTTCTTTGGGTTATGATCCTAATGGTACTCTTTATAGGGATTTCTATAGAGCCAGATCTAGTCACCATGGCAGAACCAGCACTGGGAATACTAGCTGTGACAATTCCTACATTAAAGCCACTTTACTACTGGTTTATTCTCCAGAGCAAAGCGCCAGGTAGCTCCATCCGTCATTATGCCTACTGTCCTAGAGTTGAGAGGAGACATTGCAGCCGCTCAAACTCTCCTTATAATAGTACCGAAATGCCAGATACGCATCCAATACGAAATGACAGGGTAGGGCCTTCGCATGGCCAACCAGCGCATACCGCAAAGGTCGAGACAGACTCATCCGCTCCTACTGAGGCTGACGAGGGACCCGGGATTCATGTCACTGACCAGATTGAGCTCGCTATATACGCCAACAGAGACGGAGAATGGATACGTGTAGACGATGGGAATGAGCCTGTTCAACAGTAGAAGAATTATTCAATACAAGCTTCAACTTGCAACTATTTTCATTAAAGCTACTTTTCTTGAATTTTATTGTGCAGGAAGCAGGAGTTAGACTTTTATTGCGTAAACCAATAATTATTTAGTCTATTTATTTTAAAGATATTAAAGTTTAACAGTATCTGTTAAAAATTAATTATTAATAAGGTTAATAATTAACAAATATATAAATAAAGTCTTTAACTTCTAGCTCTTTTTTTTATCGAATTTTTTAAGAGGCTACTATCGTACAGATTATACATGAATAATTTTGTGCTTAGGTTACAGCAGCACTACGAGCTATACTCATGTAAGCTTCTGGTTAGCCCGCACATACTACGTCCAACAAAGCCATGGTGTATCCGAAGAGTCATTTGGAAAATTACTTAAGTTGTTTCGGGTAAGAGGTGCACATTTTGTTCGCCAATGCTATAGTTGAAGTGATAAAAAAGGGCAACACTGCATCTGCTGTGCCAAAACACTGCATCTGCTGTACCCACATCAGCTCCAGCTGGAGGCACCTGCCCCATACACTGATGAAATACACAGCTATTTTGTATGTGTACTTCATTAATCTGTCGGACTGCAACTCGAACTTCGGCTTAATACTAATTACATACTTCTTACTACTACTTTCATCTCACTACTTTCGCATTGCTACTTTCGCATTGCTACTTTCGCATTGCTACTTTTGCATTGCTACTTTCGCATTGCTACTTTCGCACTACTACTTAGATTAACTAATTCAATTCTTCTGCAAAAAACGCGTTTTAAAGTTTGAACGTGTTAATTATAAGACTATAAGAGATCGTCGAACTTAGCACTTTTTTTAGATTTGCAAGTTTTATTATCATGCTATTAAAGAAATACAATCCGAAAGATTCATAAAGTACACATACAAAGTAAGTGTGTATGCCATGAAAGGATCGGGGCAGGTCCCAGCTGACTATATGTGGGTACAGCAGATGCAGTGTAAACACACAGCAGATGCAGTGTTGCCCATAAAAAAGACACGCTGCTAGCACAGCCACCTTGGGCCACTAACATGGATCTAGTAGCAACTTCCAATTTGGCACCATCGACAATCACAACGTCCGAGCAATTAACCAATTGACCATTACAGCATGTTGGAGTTTGTAGCCTTTAATTACTTATTACACTATTTACTGAAACTCTAATATTCACGGCCAAGTTCGTTTTTTGAATAGTTGCTGTAACCGTGTCTTAACCTTTGTCCGGCCATCTTGAGCTTCGTCAATCTTTCTGCTCTTAATTCGTAGTAACGTACCGGTGATCCCATCGCTGCCTCCATCTAATTCATGCTCGCTGAGTTCTACCGTGTGATACCACGGAGGACAGCGCGCTGACGTCCGGACTGGGAGTTTCTCCAGCATGGTGGCGATCTGCGATGGGAGCAAGTCTATCTGGTCCATGACGGCAGGCAGGTCGTGCCACGGAAATATGCCATAGAGCAGCCACTCATCGGATTGCACGCAGACAACACACACGCCCGGCTCGCCTGACATTGTTCTTATTCGCCAGCATCCCCAGAAATGGCGGCGGCGATAGCTGAGGAGGATTGAGTTGCGCAGGTCCCAGTCTGTTTCTGGCTGGGCCGTGATAGTCGTCTCGTCAAATGCCTCGAGCGAGAAGTCGATCTGTATAGACCCCACGCGGCTCGTCCGCACCATGGTCTCAAGGTCCGGGCTTTCCCGGGAGCATATGTACTGCGCCAACGGGAGCCGCGACGCCTGCGAAACTTCGATATCCACCACGGTATCGTAGAGCCACGGCTTCCGCCGCGCGAAGAGGCTCGGCCCGTACTGCTCGAGCGAGACGAAGCGGATGTCCTTCTTCAGCCGCGCGTCGACGCAGTCGAGGGGGAGGAAATAGCTTCCCTTTCGAGAAGCCTCGCCGCGCACGATCCGAATCATGTCCATCGTGCGCAGCCCGCGGCTCGTGATGCTGTAGTCACCCCGACCATTCCACTCCAGCGTCGGCTTGACGAGGAATTGGCAGGACTTGAACTCGTTAGGAGAACTAGCCCAGAGACTCCTAAAGGAGCGCTTATCGCCGAGGGCGGCGGTCCAGGCGAAGATCGAGAGGTCGTTACTTGATCGGATGATTTCTTCTTGCAGACGAGTGAATGCCTTCTCACCCTCGCCGTATAAAAGCGGCATGTTGATGTCAAAGATTCCCAGAAGGCAGTATGCCGTATCTTCCACCCGTCGCGTCTGCCTGTTTGCTGCCCACGACATTCGCTGCCCGACCAGGACTTGATCTAGTGGGCCGCCTTTTAATACGCCCGAATCGATGCCCGTTATCCAGGATAGGATATGCGCGAGCTGCATCTTGGACCCGAAGCATTTCCAATCACGGTCGTAGAACTTGACGTGCTTTGGCGCGATGAGCTCTTGTAATGTCCAGCCCCGCGAGAACCATCTGCACCTTCTCAAGCTCTGCCCGATGTGGTTGCGGATGTCGAGGTCCTTGGATGTTAGACGAGGGGGATCGCTGAATGCCCTGTCGTGCTCCGTAATTGACTCGCGCGACTCGAACGACGCAAGGACGACCTCGTCCGTCAGGCTGAAGGCCGGATCTTGCACGTAGTCGTATAGCCAGGCGTAGCAGACCGCAGCATCCCGATACCACGCGAACATAGAGTTGATGGCCTCGGAGAGCTCGGCGCTGCTCGACTTGTCGATACAGCACGTGTCTATCCATGCATAGTCTATCCCCTGTTCCTGCGCGATGCGACACGTCGCGGATATCTTCTCGTAGCCCTTCAGACGAGAAGCTGCGGTGCCGCTCTTCATGTCATCGGACGAGACTTCCTCATCCCCCCAAGTGTGGGAGAGGATGGCATAGCGGGGAATATCTTGGACGAACTCCTCGAATGCCAGGCTTTTGCAGTTGAGTAGCCGCATGACCGAGAGTTAGAGACCACAGCCGCTATGCTAGTTCGGGTTGGTGGGCCTAGGAAGCTGTGTGCGCTTCGCGTGGTCCCGCCCGAGATCAACATGGTGTGTAAATCTGGAGAGTCGGGGTCGGAGATCACGCAGTCCTAGCTAATACACGCTAAGCTCAAGTGGCATCTGTTAATCCCGAAAACGAATGATCATAAGGGTTGCCTGCTGAAGCTAGGATGTTCTTCACCTTCCATTTACTATATATAGATACATGCTAGAATAAGGGGGGTTAAATAAGATTGTTCATCAAGGGTATGTGTAGCATTTGCTCCACAACTAGGGTGTCACGAGCGTAGCCCTGTACCGCTGCACCAATAGACCAAAAGATCCACCAATGTCCAGTACGTATATATACGCTTTCCGAGTGCAATAGCGTTGCACACCAGTGTTCGTGACATAGGGGCCCATTATGTTAAATTTCAGCAGCCCTTACATAATATATTAATAATATGGATTTGAACATAGACTATATATTTGTTTTTTTATATAAATAATTAAGCTTAATATAAGACCTATGCACATATAATATGAACACCCAGCCATTTGATAACCTTCATACCCAGGTGGGGCAGATATGGTTATATTCCTGACTAAGTGCTGAGGTTAAGAACAAAAGCACCTGCTACTTGTAACCAAAGCGAATAGGTTATCCTCGTGAAAAGCTGAAGCTAGAGTAGGCAATGGTTCGTTCTAGTTATCCTAATCAAATTTTATATTGAGTGCACACGGTTTTGCTTATTCGCTCGCCGTAACTTGTGAGCTGGAAGTCGCTGCCATGATTCAACGCTTGACTGAAATTTAGGAACGGATTTGTGCGTAATGTTTCTCAGGCTTACTTGTATAACGCTCCTTATCTTTGAGACATAGGGATAGTAGAAGAAGATGCAAAGATGAACACACTGCCGATCATTCAATAGAAGCTTCCACTTGCAAGTATTTTTATCATAGCTACTTTCTTTGAATTTTGTCGTGGAAGAAGCAGGAGTGAAACTTCTATCGCGCAAAGCAAAGACCATTTAGTTCATACATCTTAATGAGATTAAACTTTGGCAGATACATTTGCTTTAGGGAAACCCCCCTTGCGTGTCCCTCAAGGTTGATGTTCTAATGTTTTGAAAACCATCGGCTTTGTTTACAAAGTCGCTCCTAAACACCATTAGAGTATGGATACCACTCAGCTTTCTCCGAAACACCAGTACACGTTATTTATTCTAAAAGCTCAAAGAAGAACCGACGAACTTCCAAGATGGCGAAACCATCAGCGCACTATTCCTCCACATTTCTCAAAGCCCTTATATTCTTGACGAAATCGCTACAATGAAGCGCCAAATTAGCCGGGAAGCGCCTCACAACAGACGACTTTCGATAAGCGAGCTCCCTAAACTCACTCGTGCCAGTACCGTCGAGATTGAGATGATGCACCTCAAGCTATACGCGCGGTACTATGCGAAAAAGTTAGGACGTGTAAGCAGGACTGTCGGCAACGCTCTCAAGTGGACTGCCACGATTATCTTCCTGCTGCCTATGCTGCCAACGACTCTCTTCTTTATCTTGGCCGACAAGGTTACACAAGCGTTTCGGGACGAGAGAGTTTACTTCGATGATGAAGATTACGAGATTTTTGAGGGAGTTTGTAAAGTAAGTCGGCGTGAAAAAGCTTGCTCGATAAAGTGTTCAGGTAGCTAACGACTGATTCTAGTTATACTATAGGATGTCAATGTAATACTGAGCTATCGGCAAGTAATGGACTGCAACTAATCCAGGCAAACGACTAAACATATATCTTTAGGCCGCAGATAGCGAGAATAAGTCCCCAGGGCATCGTCATAGGATGGAGCGAAGTTATACTGGACATGGAGGTCACTTTCTGTGCTGTACATGTTGTTTGATTCTTGTTGGAAATGGCAGCGTGGACAGCAGGCCTGCCTCGCTCTTATATAACCAATTTCCTCGCATTTGACTTTGAAGAGAGTTTGAACTTGAGGGCTATTGAGGTCATACACGTCAATTAGATTTTGGTGTTGAACCTTTAGTTACGCTAAGATCTTGTTTTTGCTGTGTCACTATCACGACTTCTCCCAAACACCTGACACACCATGTCTTCCGGCTACTCTTGAGTTCTGAGTTCACGTGCCATGGCGGCATTGGCTCCTATCAAATATAACTCTCAATGCGAAAGAAACTGTAAGCCGCGTGATACATGGCAGGAGCACCTTTCGGATCTCCTATAAGTAGCTGGTTCACCTGACGCGTCTATTTCAAGAACTTTGGCGTCGACCAACATCTTCACGACGCCAATAGCACAACTCTAATATTGAGCTCGGACAAACCCGGTTTCTACTTCTTATTCGTCTTTTGGGTTCAACTCTCTAACACTACACATAAATCATCAATCCCTTCTTACACAATGCCTGACAGCAACGACAATCGGACCATCGTCATCACGGTCCTCCTCACTATCCTCTTCGCACTCCTCGCCATCGCTTTTCTCCTGATGTTCATAGCCATGTACGTGCTCCAAAGGGTTCTCCGGTATGTCTCTCGCAATTTGTCTCTACACCGTCTTCTTCATCTTCTACTTCTCCGTCATCCCAGTCTTTTGCTACAATGTCTGTATAAAATCAGGCGCAGTATGCATTCCCGAGCTTAGTGACATGGTTCGGGCTAGTAGCTCCTGCATACTCCCAAAACTAAACAATGCTTTTCCCCTCTTGTACGGCATTTACTGACTCCTAGCCGAGGATAGTGTAAGTTCAATAAATGATCTATAACCGCATACTTTAGGCTTATGGAGGAAGGAAATCGAGAGCCGAGTCCAAACGGGTCAAGAACAACGACAACAGGAAATTTGATTTTGTAGAGTTGAACTAGATGGACGCAAATGGAAGTCATTCAAAGCCATACCCGAGAGTCCTGACGATTTCGGCAAATTTCGACTCCCTGCAAACCAAGGATTTTGCGAAGCACAACATAAAAGCCGGGGACGTTCCACGGCTGTGTGCACACATGAACGGGCGTTTGAATCGAAACAGCTACCTGTTGAGTTTTAGGATTATGGAGCGTGGTATGAGGGATGATATTTGTCTTCGGTTTCTGCAGCGTTTCTCGAACAAGAGTAATGCAACACAGATATAGAAGGTAGCGACACTAGTGTAGCTCCTGGTACTCAGTTCGCCGAGGACAATGCGAGAATTCTCTCAACCAATTACCATACTTGGAAAAGGCAGCAATGTGAGAGTCGTTTGATTAGGCTTTTTCTTACAGGAGCTTTCGAAGTGGCAGCTATTGCTACAATCACGTTCTGACACCCGTTTTGTAAACTAATCCATTATGATATGAGGAGGTTCAGAATGCTAGGTACTAGAAACAATACTGTAAATTCAGCAAGGAGAGAGCTTGTTATTTTGGTAATTAGTTAAACCCTACCCTACTTGCATAAGTAGACTTGCTAGAAAAGTCGTGAATGATTTTTTTTTTTAAAAAAAAAAATAAAGAAAAGAGGTCCCAAAGAAAATAACTCATCTATCAATCAGTCCATTTCTCGTACTCCACCATAGCTATTATCAAAAAGGCCCAGGTTCTACCATCATGAGCTAAAGAACAAAATGGACCAAGCTTGCTCTGTAGAGGAAGACGCAACGTCTTAGCTTTTACAAAAATATGCTTCTGTAGAAAAGCAATGAGAGCACTATTCTCAGGCGGATGTACGGTTTAGGCCTAACCTTCCTTGAACTCTTCTGATAATCTGACTCGGCGTGATCGGTTGTTTGGGACATTGAAAGAAAGAAAAGTGCCGTCATGATACTCGGAAACTAAGAGGGCAATGGGAAACCCAGTACTTGTATTAACTATGGCATAGTTGTCGACGCGGCCATGCGGCGGAGAAGCGGAAGCTCATCTTCTCTAAAGGAGATTCCGAAGCAACTGCATGAAGAAGTCTCTGCTTAGTCAAATCAGGAAGGCCTTCTTCCGTCTAATAAATCTAGTAATCCTTTAATACAAGATGATCTATGTCATAACCCATCTTACGAGAGCGTGAGAGACTCCCGTAATGACTGGTTTAGGAGGCATAAAATTTAGAGATTGTCTTGCCCGTTCGCAATACCGATTCAAACCCAACCGAGAACGTCTGACACGCTTTGAAATAACGGATTCGTAAGACCCTTTCCTCCACAAGGTATGATCTTTAATATCCCTCCTCCCAAAGCTCCTTCGAATAGCCCTCCGTCAAGCGTTCATCCAAGCCATACACCTCCTGCCAACCGACGAATCCACGGTCAAGGACATAGACCTTTTGGGCTTTTACCTCAGTCCCCTTCACCACCTCCCCTTTATTCTTCCCCGTCCCCTTGGTTGTAGCAGCAGCCTCCTTTTCCCTTAAATACTGCAGCGCAGCCCCCGGCCCACGCTGCTGACTCAGCGCGCAATGGAAGATAACAGTCTCCTTATCAGCAAGCTTGCGCAGCAGCGTCGGCATGGTGGCGTCGAGGCTGACGCTGGGGAAGTGCATTGACGTACGGATGTGGCCGCCTATGTGGTCTATCATCAAAGTTAGAACAGCGCCTTGAGTGAATTATTTATGCGAAGTTTGGGAAGTCAGGAGGTATAAAGTAAGGACATCTAGGCCACAATACAGGAAGTGATTAATATGGGAAGCCAGGCTAATATAAGGTGAAGTCCGTGGCGTGCGGCAAGCGGGTAGATAGATGGGTGTCAAGAAACAGGGGGACATGCTGAATATGATATGTAATACAAAAGACCATGAATTGGAGCAAGATCATTGGAAGGGATATGGACGGAATTAGGATGAGGATAGGAATAGAGACAAGAACAAGACCAGGATCAGAATCAAGAAGGGGACCGGGAAGAGGAGCGGGAGCAGAACAGCACAGTGAACAAAAAAAAAAGAATCAAACATACCATCGTCCCGAACATCTACAATCGCAATACTCGACTCGGCACCTGCAGCTTGCTCTCCCTTTGCATTAGCGTTGGCGGCAAGGAGCATCTCGGCCAGCTCAGACGCAGTGATGCGCTCCAAACTGGAGACGGTGATCAAGGACATGATCAAGTTTCAACCGATACTAGGAAGAGAACCTTGAAGCGCGAAAAGGGTTTGATCTTGATAGTACAGAAGAGTCTTTTATGAGTTGAGAATGACTTATTCCAAAGCTGATTGAAAACCGAAATGTATGAATATAACTTTTGAAATTGAGAATCATTCATTACCTACCGAAGATGAGTTTGAGGTGAGGTGATGCACACGAGTGTAGTGCCCCGCGTAGTAGCGTTAGATGCATAGCTTAGGGTACCTGCATAATGCAAGGCCGCAGAGTAAAAGAAGGACCATTACGGCAAGGTAGTAAATTAATTCCTGAACCTCTCCAAGGGAACCTAATATCATGAGATAAATATCTCCCTATAGCCCGTTCAGCATACCTAGGTAAGAATAAAATGATAAGTTTCCTGTACAATTCAAACCTATAGGTAAGAATCATCATAAAAATATAAAATAGCCCTCACTCCCCCGATTAACCTGCCCTACAAATCAAGTAAAACTATGCGACTCGGACCTCACTACTATTCTAAAACACAACCAAACAACACTGTTTCTCACCCAGCATGCATTGGCCGGCATACTAATGCCATTTTCAATGTCCCAACCGCCAGTAAGCCCATGGCTCACGGTATTCGAGAGGCCTATGGTGGCGGTGGTGGTGGTGGCGGTGGTGGTGGTATTCCAGATACCACCGGATTTTCAACGAGAATCTCGTCTAAGAGTCCCAACGAACCAGCCATTGTTCACAGAAAGACCGCGAGTTCATTCATATGAGCATAAATCTCCCTCCAAGAAGACCCCCGGGCATTCTATAAGCTAGCTAGACCGCTTGTTGCTGCTGCCCGCACGACAGTGCCCGAGCCGTTATCGCTGTTGCTGTCATTATTGCCTCCCAATGATGCGACAGCCAATTCCCATGACAAGGCTGGGCTACATCAAGCGTTCGTTCGAACCAAGATGGCTCGAGTTTTCAAAATGGCAGTTTGTGTCAGAACTCTCGGCGTGAGCAATCCGTTCTAGACTACTTTTCCTCCCCTTGTCGAGTAACGTTAGGTCAACGGTCAACGACTGATAAGCTGCGGCACGAAGGCTCAACTCTAGCGTGACTTTGCATATCTTTTCAGCAAAGTCTTCAGGGGTGTATCTAAGCCGACGACGAAAAGGGGCTTGTGTCGATGTCATCTCTACAAAGAGACTGATGTATAGACTGTCAATGGCTCTCTTGCTAATCCTCGATAACACCTGTGGACGCGAATTAGTTAGCATCATTGCTTTTCATGATATATACAAGAGCTTGTACTCGTTTCAAGCATATATATATTTCCGTGAGGAAGAAAAGAGACTGGCAGTGGGACTGTTAATGGCTGACTTAAGCGTGTTGATGTAAGAGAGGTAGGACCGCTGCTCCTTTAGTGTTGATTGGCAAAACCTAACAAGAGTGTCTTCAAACGTGTCTAGTTCACCGATCTCTTTGCGTAGGAAATGGAGTCATAATTGGAATGTGAATGGTTTTTATTCTTATTCGGTCTCTAACTCGCTCGAACGAGGTTTCTAGACTCTAATGCTAAAGATAATACACTGGTAACAATACAGCCAAGTTTATCTGAGCCTCTAAACAGTCGCGCCAGGGTACACTCAAGGCCACATGCCGTCCCACATGAAAAGCCAGCCTGCCCAGTACTTGTCGTACTTGCCCACGAGATAAGACCGCCCGTCTCCTTCTGTACCCGTCTTGTATGGTCGCGTATATAGACCACCGGTTTTGAGATGACGCTTCATGGCCATGTACACCGAGAAGCTGCTGGGCATTGCACCTACAAAGAACTCGCTTCCTAGTAAGACCACAAAATCGACGAGGCCCTGTTGATCCCAGCTTAGCGACTCAAGTTCGTCTAGATCCTCGTCGTCTAATAGGTCCGCCTTGGTAATAACCTTCAGCTGAGCCATCTCAACAGCCGCGTCCGCAAATTTGTCCGCTTCCGTCAAATTCCCCGTTGCGAGGTAGGCCGTCTGGAATCCTCGCTTCCGGGCCTGTTCCAGATAGGCTTCGGACTGCGTATCGTAGGATGGCCAGAAGCCCAAGGCGTCGCTCTCGGTTCGTAAGTGAATGCCAAGAAATGCGCCATCTTTTGCCCCGTCCTTTCGGGAAAATTCATGCATCTTCTCCAGTGTCCTCTTCCCCAGCCGTAGGAGCTGGTCGTTAAACTTGAGAATGCTGCCAAAGGTGGCGGCAAACTCGGGTCCATCGCGGTATATCTGCCAATCCCAAAGTACGCCCCAGTTGAAACGGATGAGGCGCGGTTTGTCCTTGGAGGGCGGATGGCCGTGCTTCTCGTTATTGAGCCACCTGCGGAAAGTGTCCCCGAAGCGATCGGTATGTTTGTTCTGGTCTTGGGGGTCACAGCCCTCGCGGTTCCCAAAGGACTTGGGTGTAATGAGGTCGATCTTGGGGGTATCACCAGCGCCGGGGATATCTTTGACATCGTCGTAGAGGGTGATTTGAGGGCAGTTTGTGTTGAAGGCGTCGCGAAACCGCTGCTCATCAAACATGTAGGAGAAAGGGAGATAGTCGGTAAAAAGGTCGGCTAGGTCCTTCTCACTGCGCTTGCGGATCTTGGGTATAGTGAGGCCCGTAGCGCCCGCCTCTAATGCGTAGCGTATACATGTCTGGATGTAATTCCTGATGTTACCAATGCCGCCTGAGTTGTTGTCGCAAATGTAGACGAGGCCGTCGACCCATGTAGCTTCGTCACAGACACGTTTCAAGGGCCAGCCCACAAAAGGTGCATCGGGCTGAGACAAGTCGACGTCATTTCCAGGGAGCGATAGGGTCGCCGGAGAGACAGAGGACGGCGGTGTTGAGGATTGCGGGTGCAGTGGTGGCTGTTGCGGCGCCGAAGAAGACGGGGAGGAGGAGGAGGAGGAGGAGGAGGATGACGACGACGATGACGATGATAACTCTGAGGATGATTTCGAATCGAACCAGTCGACGGATGGATAAGGATAGGAGCGGGCGTTAGGGAGTCGAAAGGTCCATATCGCTATGAGAAGGACGATACAGAGCGTCGGGAGAAAGATGTTTCGGCGAGGCATGAAGCCTAGGATGAAATTCAAATGGCCATTATGTGCATGTGTATGTGCATGTGCCATGACGAAAAAGGAGAAGAGAAAGAGAGGATAAAGGGTGGCACTAGGATGAGCTGCGCGTACTGCCGGCACCCGGGAGCGGCTCCGGGGATTCGAACGAATCAATTCGGGTTTAGCTTGAACCGCGTCCACTCAGATACCCTTGTTTACCGGCAGCCAAGACTTGACTTAAGGACTAGGTACGTAGACTAGGAGGAGGAGAAGCGACAATTATCTAGACTAGATAGATAGTAGGTACCAGCTCAGTGCGGGATTCGGGTAGCCGGTGCATGGCATTGAGAGAACACCTTAAGAAAGTCTACCTAGGGTGTCACAAGAGAAAGTTCAACAACGTTTGCAGAATTCACCAATTTCTTTTTTTGAAAGAAAGAGTAGAAGTGACCAAGGTAATCAACCTCTCAATTCTCAAGAGTTATCTTAGCAGGTATGAAAGCAAGTAGCGACCAATCTCCCTTTCCTCCTTCCTCTTTTATTTTTTATTTTCTTTGTCTCTCTTTCTGGTTACCCAGAGAACCAGACTCCTTCCTAGATAGTACTTAGACTAGGTAGTGCCGGTAAACGTACAATTAGCTGTGTTACCCAACATCGGAAAACTCTATACATGAATGGACGAAAGAAGAGGGCAGATGGGACCCTAATCTAGGGGCTAATGAAACTTCGTGTGTTCGTTCCTCTTTCACCTGACCCTTCTAAGAGACCTACACATTCAAACTTGAGCTCAGGGAATTGGGAAATATCCATGAGTTTTGAGCGTGAGTAGCCGAGGAGGAGCAAATGCGGCTGATAGTCTGGCCTACCTAATAACATACAAAACCAACATTAAAATATGACAACGAAGCTTACCCCTTTTTATTATCAGTACATGACCCAGATCCCATGTTTTCATGCAACTTTCTTTCTGCCGGGAGATGCTGCTTGGCTGTGTTCCATGCCACACAGATGAATGATCCTTGATAATCCATCCTACACCTGGATCCAACTCCACCAAACCCAAGCAGATCAGATCGTATGCTCAGGCAACCACGTAAATAGCGACTTGCCCTATTCTACTTAATGCGCCAAGTCCGAACAGAGAAAGGGACAAGTACAGCACAAAAAGAAGTATTATCTGGAACTATCCTTGATGTTCGAATTCTTGTCAACGTGGTGCGATCGAAACATGACGCTGTGGCATGTCTAACTCCTCCCAAAAAAACAAGGTCGCGCGATGACACAACTATTTCGTGTTGCACTACTGGCAGTCCAAGTGTGATTGGCTCGGTATATCTAGATCCTCATCCGCGGCCATGTTGTGTTACTAGGTACCTCTCGAACGACTCCGACAGTTACTCAAGCACCCGATATTCAGCTGTCGAGTCGACACATCCTGTGGTGCAGTCCTATCATTAATTAAATCAATAGCCAGATAGGCACACGAGAACGTCTATGTTAGTCATCATATCTTATTCCGTCATACTTCGTGAATGCTACCCAGCATCTATATATTTGCAGCTTCTGCAATACTACTGTGACACGTTGCGTGTTGACTTCAAAGCATGATACTTCGGAGTCTTTTCCCACATGCGAGCAACTTGGTCCAACATAAAACATCTTCTCCACCACGAGGGCCCAGGACCTCGAGCCACGATGCTTCAGAGTCTTCCTACATGGGTGTATTTTATTCCAACATCAATGATCCGCTCCATCGCGAGAGCCCAAAGGCCTGCGGCTCTCAAGCCTTGGCGATCCAGCCTGAATTGATAAAAAAGTCAAATATCCTGCCTCCTTTTTGGGTGTCCAGTCGGCATATCTCCTTGACTTGCTTCTTCTTGAGACACCCGTTGCCCTTGAGCGCCTCTTTAAGCACCTGTTCCTTGATCATAAGGTACGGCTTTGGCTGAATCCGTGACACTTTGCATAGCTCCGCCTCTTCTGGTGTCAGGAGGTGCATGTCAGGCGCGTTGTCCTCACTGAGAGCGAGCGGCTGCACCCCCGAAATAGGCTGCGAGACAAATCTTTGCCGGGATGTCCCGTTGGTGACAACACCGTTCGTAGCCGTCTCGTTGCTGTGGCCATCTGTGAGCGGCTTGAATTCGCCATTTGCCAACAGTTCCGGCGTCCCTTGCCTAGCTCCCATAGTCCCGTTCGTTCCCGGCCGGAATGGAAGCACCGGTGCCACCAGGAGAGCGGCTCCGCTCGGAGGCTCAGGCTGCACGCTCTGCTTAGAGCGTTGCGCCGAGGCTAGCCTGTCGCGGTCCATGGAGCCCATGGGTATGGCCTTCTGAATACGCTGTGCCTTATCGTGCTCGTACTTCTCACCACTCCGGAGATCCCCGATCCTGAGGTTTCTCCACTCCTGTAGCTGGCTGATGGCTTGACGTAGGTTAAGCTCATCAAGGAGTCCTTGACATAGTGCCTCAAAGTCGTCATGATTCATCATGCGCGCGAATGGCTTCGCCTTGTTAACGAGGTCTCGTTCTTCCTTGGTTCTCTTCTTCTCAATTCTCGTGTTTTCCCTATAGTCAAGGAGGTTGTGTTCGAAGATGACCTTCTTACGGTCCACACGCTGTGTCAATCGGCAGTTGTAGATATCCATGACGGTGAGTTTTAGCTCCATTTCAGGCTCGAGTTCACCGGTTCGGGGATTAACTCCGTCGCCGGGATCGAACTGCATCAGCTGGACGGCTTCCTCGGCCTCGTTGGCGTACTCGGTCTCAAACTCCAGGCGGCCAGGCATATACCCTTGGATCTCATGACAAGATGGTACACTGGCTGTGGGCTTGGTCTTGGGCGGCATGGGGGGCGCGTTCTTCTGTGCTTCTCGTCGTTCTTCGATTCTCCGCTTCTTACGGGCTTGAAACTGATCACGAGAGATCTCCTCAGCCAACTCCATATCGTCCGGTCGGCATCGTTTCGGTAAAGGAAAGCAAGGCGAGTCTACATAGACCTTGAGGTAGTGTTCACGGACTTCATCCTTGTGACGGTAGCCACCGATGTGGTCTGCTATGTCAGCCCACGAACCCAGACCGTAAATCTCACAGCCTTCTAATAGAAGCAATTCTTCATCGGCACCCCAGTCGCGGTCGAATATGGGAATTGAATTTTGTTCTATGACTCGGTAGGGATGGGTAGCCGGTTGATGAGACCCGCTCGAGGCTCCGTTTGAGAAGCATTGTACACATAGATCGTACTCGTTACAGGCGCTATGAGCGCATCGTATGCGAACCTAAGGGAATGTAAGCACTAATATCATATAGCAGATGGTTGTGGCTTGTATTAGTGTGAAGTCATGGATGGATAGGCAGATGCGCAATGAACGGGGAGGGCAAGAATTGGGAAGCACGATGATGGGCGAGGAGACGTACTGTAGAGGTGATGTCTGCAGAGCAGACATCGCAAACATATTTCACTCCGCCTTCACCGCCCCTAGTGGCGGTTTTCTTGCGGATAACGCCCATGGCTTCGTCCAGTGTGACTAATTATTAAGTCGGCGATGGAGGAAATGGAGGAAACTCGAGGGCGATGGTCAAGGCGCAAGGCCCGGGGGTCAATACATTGAAACGGCAAAGTAGAAGTCGCGTTGGATTTTGGGGAGCGTAGCAAGTGTTGTTTGGGTGGGGATTGGGTTGTAGGAGGAGATAATTCGAGATTGATGATGCCTTGGTTTGTGTAGGTACAGGATGACACGAGGTTCGGTGACGGCGATGGCGGCTGCGGTTGCTGTTGTTGCGATGCGAAACGGGGAAACGGGGTCTAGCGTCAAATGGATGCACTTTGAATCCCATATAAGGCTAGGGCTGAAGTGCACGGTCCATATTATACATGCATGCTTAACGCGTGCTTGCTAGAACTGGTTTAGCGCTACCGGAGTACCCCTAGGTATCAAGCCTTTTGTCTGAGGGGACAATCAGAACCTCCTCTTATAGTGAGTAATAGTGCTGCTTGTTTCTGGAAAGTGAACTTTACATTCAAGTTATTATTATTTAGATAGATTAGGCCGCGACGCGTCTAGGACAATTATAGTTGCTATTGCGACAGCTTAGGTTGACCGAGCTGCTTCTAGATATCTACATAGTAAGTAGGTGGGTTGGGTTATGCAATCGTCCTAGGTACCCCATCCCACTTCTTCGTCTTACCCTTTACGATGTATACATGACTCGTCCTGTTGACATGCCCCGGTTTCTAAACAGCTTGAAGGAGCTGTATTATTCATGCACTTATAGTTAACTAGAGAAGAGGGCTTAGTTGTACTACCTATTGCATTATACGTATCAATTCGGTAAGTAAGAAAAGGACAAACTTGCCGTACCATGAGAGGTATGCTGTACAGTACGGATGTAGACGAGATATGTAGTAATGAAACTGCAAGGAACATAAATCAATAATGTGCCAGTGGGCGCGGGGCCCTGGAGACTCCAGTGGCGGGGCAGAAGCCAGCTCTATAATCTTCGTATCAAAACTATCCCGAGTATAGGGCCGAGTTACAAGTCACGATATTGGTATCGGAAAACTTGAGGGATAAACTCATTGTCGCGTCCTCCCCTGTTCTTTGAATTATTTATCAAAGGCTCTGCGCGAGTATATCTTGTATTCTACTTGCGCCGCCCTCTGGAGCTCTCGTCTGGTACATACCTACAAGCGCAAATAAATCTCTTAAGCACCCCGCGTACTGTATTAAGTACTTATCCCCACGATGCCAGACAAGATTCTCGACGATATCTCTCACAAGCGCTATAATCCTCTCAAGGGATCATGGCTCCTTGTGTCACCTCATCGAACTAAGCGGCCGTGGCAGTAAGTCCCTTACTCTGTGCTCCCTGACGAGGACAGCCAAACGATGCTATATCTGACACCATTCCGTACAGAGGTCAGCAGGAGGGGCCCGTGATCAACAAGCTGCCCGAATACGATCCCAAAGTACGCTTCGTTACAAGATATAGATGCGCTGCTTGCTGCTAATTAGATGTCCCCAGTGCTACCTATGTCCTGGGAATCCACGAGCGCAGGGCGAGAGCAACCCAGATTACACAGAGACCTTCGTTTTTGTCAACGACTACAGTGCTGTCAAGGAGGTGCAGCAGGACTATGAGCCCGAGGCCAAACCTTCGAGTAACGGTGAACAAATCCCGCAAACTACAGATATGGCAAACAAAGCCGTCTGACTATTAACAGATCTCTCTTCGTTGCTGCTTCGCGCCGAAGGGGTCAAGGGCAAATGCTTCGTTCTCACCTTTTCACCGAAGCACCACCTTACCCTTGCCGATATGCCGGCAAAAGAGATCTTACCCATCATCGAGACATGGACGCGCATCTATGCTATCCACCTCGCACCGACTAACCCGCTCGCCGCCATCGCAGCCAAGATGGATCTGATGGGTACCGAGGCACGACCCGAGAGCTTGGTGCCTGCACCGTCACAACAGCTACGATACATGCAGATTTTTGAGAACAAGGGCGCGGCTATGGGATGCTCGAACCCTCACCCGCATTGCCAGATCTGGACAACAAGTCATCTGCCTGAGGAGCCAGCAGTAGAAGCGGTTCAGATGGCCAAGTACCGGGCTGAGCATAGTGGCCGACATCTTTTGTTGGACTACGTGAAGCTCGAAATGGAGAAGCAGGAGCGTATAGTGTACCAGAACGACTTCTTCCTCGTGGTTTGCCCCTGGTGGGCCGTCTGGCCGTTTGAGGTCATGATTATCGCTAAGCGGCATGTTCGGTCACTCGTCGACTTGACTAAGCAAGAGCGTTTATACTTGGCGGAGGCGATTCAGGAGGTGACGAGGAGATACGATAACCTCTTTGAGACGAGCTTCCCGTACAGCTCGGGTATTCACCAGGCGCCGTTGGATGGAACAGATGACGAGGTTGAGAACAGCTACTTCCACATGCACTTCTTCCCACCTCTCCTGCGCTCGGCCACAGTGCGCAAATTTCTTGTAGGATATGAATTGATGGCCGAGCCGCAGAGGGACATCACTCCCGAACAAGCCGCTGGCCGGTTGAGGGACTGTGGAGGGGAGCTGTACAGAAAGAAGCTACAATAAGCAAAGTTGATGTTCATCTATTGGGGCATAAATGTAGGGCCATGTACAACATTAAAATTCCAGACATAGACATTTCATATATCTAGACCATGTCCATGTCCACGTCCCTTAGAAGCTCGGGTCCTACGCCTCCACGTAGAAATTGTATTGCGAAGTCATCCAGATAATGCCAACGGTAGCAAAGAAGAAGGGAAACAGAATGGGAGGGCCAATGTACGCTGTGCGATATACGGCCCATTCGGATCCGAAGTGGAAGAGGGCGACGACATAGGTCCACACGGCGATATTGTATACGGGGGCGAGGTGGAGGTTGTAGCTCGCATAGATACGCACAATGGCAGAGATAAAGGTGTAAGTGCCAAATAGCCTCGCAGCCAGGGGTGTGACCTGGTCTGTGGTGCGACCGTCTTTGGCATTGATGGCGGAAGCGGGCGCCAATTTACGGGTTGAGTCTTCGGGGTCGAAGCTGGTAGACTTGGGTGGTAGAGAGGGATTTGGCACGAATTGACCGTTGTAGAGGCGGCGGGAGTAGTGTAGTGTTAGATAGTTCTGCAACGAATTGCCGACGGCGATGACGGAAAGCTAAGACGATGTCTCGAGTCAGTACAAGCTCATGCTTAGGAGTCATGTTGAAGCGTATGAATCCATCCAAAGCTTACCCCAAACATATAATAGGGCAAATAGCCTTTGCCAGTTGGCAGGTAGGCTTTGAGTGCCTCGAGAACAGCATCCATCTTGGATGGAGACAATGCAGTGTTGAGAACCCTTGGTGCCGAATTCTTAATAAAAAGGGGAGTAGTCTAAATGTTGCAAGATCGTGGTAGAGGGATTAGTCGATAGACTTTCAACTAATCATTGACTTCTCTCTAGCCTTCGGGAGTATCCCATATGATTTTTCTTATCGATAACACTAGCAGCTGGAGGTCATGGAGCTTTTGGTCAGGAGCTTTGGTGTTTCTGTTCCTGAAAATGGGTTTGTTGGGACCGATTCTACCCAATGACCTCATCTATGAGCTCCATACCGCTAGATAGCTGCTAGCTGTATTAGGCAAGTTAGGGGGCAGACTAGGGGTTATCTAGGGGCCAGTCGCATAGAGCCCACAAAGTTATGTCCAACAAACTCACTGGGGCAGGCTGCGACGCGGCCAACCGTTTAAGTTGCCTGCCGAATGCCCACCATTGAGAGCATATCCGGCAAGCTCTGGTGCTCGCTTTGAAATTCCATCTTCATTTCTCCCCGCCTTCATCTGCGGCACATCTACCGAACTGTCTGTCACCCTGCACTTTGGTCCGAAATCTGTGTGCGGTTCATCCATCCGTTGCCTCATATACGCACACTCTTCGAGAAAAGACCATGGATACCATCAACGGTGCCATTGGCGCCGTGCCACAGACCGTCAAGCTAGCCTTTGCAGGCCTGGGCGCTCTGTGGGCAGCCTCCAAAGCCCTGAGCCTCCTCCGCCTATTCCTGGGCATGTTTATACTCAGCGGTACGAATGTGAGTTCTATACCGGGACCAGGCACACTTCACTTCATCTACATCGAAGCCGGCACTGACCATGGTGGTTATGTCTACAGCTTCGAAAATATGGCGGAAAGGGCACATGGGCCGTTGTTACCGGTGCATCTGATGGCCTGGGGAAAGAGTTTGCTACACAGCTTGCCGCCAAGGGTTTCAATCTCCTCCTAGTATCTCGAACCCAGTCGAAGCTCGAAACCTTCCAACGTGAACTTCAAGTCAAATATCCAGGTTTACAGACAGATATTCTCGCCATGGATTTTGCGCAAACCGAGAACCAGACCGGCTACGCACGCCTGGCTAAGCGCATTGATGGCCTCGACGTTGGTATCCTCATCAATAACGTCGGTCAGAGCCATAGCATTCCGGTTCCCTTCACGCTCACCGATGAAGACGAGATGAAGAACATAGTCAATATCAACTGCATGGGAACTTTGAAAGTCACCCGGATCGTGGCTCCGGGCATGCAAAGTCGCAAGCGTGGTCTAATCCTCACGATGGGTAGCTTTGGGGGCTGGATGCCCATGCCGCTGCTGGCCACCTACTCCGGGAGCAAGGCGTTCCTTCAATTCTGGTCGACAGCACTTGCAGCTGAGCTCAAGCCCGACAACGTGGATGTACAGTTGGTTCTCAGCTACCTTGTCACGACAGCCATGAGCAAAGTGCGTCGTCCCAGCCTCCTCATTCCAAGCCCGAAGCCGTTTGTTCGTGCAGCATTGGGAAAGGTGGGCGTCGGCAGCTGGCACAGCACTGCATATACCTACACGCCGCACTGGAGCCACGCACTTATGGCGTGGGCTGTTGAGAACACAATCGGCATCGGCAGCTATGTTGGCCTCAAGGTCAACCGGTCAATGCACGTCGACATCCGCAACCGGGCCCTGAGAAAGGCGGCTCGAGAGGCTAAGAAGAACTAGAATGGTAGTCTTGGCCAGACGAGAGGAACAGAATAGTAGAGTGAATAAGCAGCAATCGCTCTGAGCTAAGGAGCCGGAGTGTTGTGGATCTAGCTTATATATATATATGTATCGAAATATTCAGCTGATAGCACAAAAGGTCAGAGACATTTGGAAGCGCTGTGTGATCTCGACTACAGTTAGAGACCTATCTAGAATTTAACCGGAAGTTCTTTGCACCATATTAGGGCTCAGTACATTCCATGGGCGAGGTGGATGCTGATGAGTAGGTACTTTGAGCTCAAGATCGCAATCAGTACGAGATATCTACATAATACATCATATGCCATTATAGGACTAGCGTCATAGCTATCTGCTTAGTTAAGACTAGACCATTAACTAGCGGCAGAAGCTCCAAAGCACGCGTCAGAGGAACCAATCCATGCTCAAGCTCCCCAGCTCCCCTGTAGGAGGTTAGGTACAGTGCAGGTAGCCGGGAAATGCTAGATATCTCAGGTACCAATCGCGCGCCTAGTTAAAAAATTCCAATTCCAGCCTCTTCGCATCCACCAAGATCCATCGTGTTGACACAACGCACAACATAACGCACCTGCTACACAAGACCTGCGCGCAACACCACGAAGCTGCTGCAAGCCGCGCAGGTTCTGCACATTGACAACTTCTTCTTTTTTTTTTTTTTTTTTAATTTCTACGAGTATCGGGTCACGACGCCATATCTTGACGCGTCTTCCTGTTACCTCCAATCTATCTATCTGCCTCTATCCCTACCTCCCTACCTACCTACCTACCCCCAGTACTGTTGAATCGCCATTGATGCTCCGATAGCATCACGTCCTCGTTCAGCTGCCGTTCTGGCTTGCTTTCTTCTCCCTCGATTGTCGATTCGACTCCCTTCCTGTGCGGCAGCCATTAATGTATTAGATTTGCATGCGGCTTCTGTATCAGCCCTCATCTACAGCCGCCATCGTTGCCGATTCGACGACCACGACCATCACGCGCCGCCATGTCGTTCCCTCAAACGCCTGGGCACGCTCTACCAGGCGCCTTTTTAAATACTCCGGCCGTCGCATCACGTTTCAATGCCCAGCAACAGCAGGATCCCGTCCGTCGTCGCCTCTTTCCACAATCTTCGGCCTCTGCGCCGGCGGGTAACCAGCCACCAAGGTCTGGCCAAGATGCTGCTGCTCTCGCCCCCGGTAACTCGACTCTTGCTAACGACGAGGCCTTAATGCGAGCTTCACAGAGCGCACCCGCACCTCCTCAACCTCCACTCGCAAAGGCTGCTACCTTCATCAACAATGCGCTGACCAAAGATGACCATTATCCGGAGCTCGATACCTACTGCAGACGTGAGTTCCCCTTCGACACGATATGTTCAGGGTTCATGCTGACTTTGGCCCAGAAATATCCTCCGAGTACGCTCTCACGCATATCGATTCCGCATGGGCACCTTTTCAGAAGACACACACCTTCCAAATTCCTCAAAGTATCTTCGAACAGTATGACCGCGCCGAAGTTCAGACCTTGATGGGACTATTTGCTGAGCTCAATCATGCCTGGGTAACCATCGACAGCTGTTTATACCTGTGGGATTATACACACCCGAATCCCGAGCTCATCGGTTTTGAGGACAGCGAGCACAACATCACTGCTGTGAAGCTCGTGACACCGAAGCCTGGGGTATTTAACAGTGTCATCAGTCACATTCTCGTCGTAGCCACATCCACAGAAATGACACTGCTCGGTGTTGCCGTCAATCAAACCGCCACGGGTTCCAAAAATGTAGAACTTTACCAGACCAAGATGTCGCTGGTATTGCGAGGGACGGAGGCGCGTATCATCGCGGGCTCAGCAACCGGGCGTATTTTCTTTGCAGGCCCCTCGGATAGCGACATACACGAGCTATACTACCAGCAAGAGGAAAAATGGTTCTCCAGTAGGACTGGCAAGATAAACCATACATATCCGGGTTGGAGTGCCGTACTACCCAACCCAAAGGCGGCTTTTTTTGGCAGAACTGTTACTGAACATATCGTGGACATCGTCATAGACGATAGCAGAAACCTGCTCTATTCACTTTCCAACACGTCTACGGTGCGGACCTATCATATGGAGGCACCAGACAAGTTAACCAAGGTTATTGAGAAAACCAAGAGTGACTTCTTGCGTGATATCGCCCATGCCTTGAGTGTCGTTTCCCCTCTACTCGGCGAGCGCATGGAAATTGTATCTATTAGCCCCATATCCGCCACTGAGGATAATAAGCTGCATCTCATGGCGCTGACCAACACGGGCTGTCGTCTGTTCATGAGCGCAACCAGCGCATCTTCCTACATGATGGGCTCCTCGAGCCAGGCGCCCCAGAGTATGCAACTACAATCGATCAAGTTCCCTCCTTCCGAGGCCGGCCAACGACGATCTAGAGCGGACCCGTTCAATGGTCCCGGCGAGCCTACCAATGTCCAGTCTAGATCTCTCGAGACAAGCCGGCGGGGTGTTCGTTTTCCACCTGGCTACTTCTTGGATTTTGTTAGCAAGGCCGATCAGTCCGGTAATGACTTGTTGTTCATATCGGCTCCCGATAGTGGGCGTATTAAGAATAGCAGTCGAACACAAATGCCGAAATATTATGAACAAGCCAACTGGGTTGAGATCGGTAGTAAAGCTGAAGACATTGGCCTCATTACGAAACCATTCGCCGCCACGAATCAACCTTTGGGCTTTGGAAACGAACTTGCTGTCCAGTTTGATAATCCCAACGGTAGCGAGTTTGCTGTCCTTACCAACACAGGCGTTCATATCCTGCGACGTAGAAGGTTGATTGACATCTTCGCTTCAGCTATTAGGGCTACCGTTGGAGAAGAAGGGTTGAAGGCCGAAGTGAGTAAATTCCAGAGTGCTTACGGCCGCGTCGAGACCATCACGGCTGCGCTAGCTGTCGCTTGCCGTCAGGGAGACAGTGGCCGATTCGGCGCTGGACGCAGTGCTACTGATCAGGCCACCTCGGATCGCGCGAAACAGGTGTTCATCAACTTTGGCGGCAATCCTATGTTGCCTGAGCAGGACGGGCAACCTGCGACGGTAGAGATGGTTCGGCCATCCTCGCGCCACGGTGCCATCACACTTTACCTCAGTAGATTGATTCGCTCTTTATGGAAGTCGAGGGTCATCTCGGTTAGCTCCAATGCTGCGGGAGCCTTGGTCATTAACAGTGCCATTCCCCAGCCCAAGTTGAGAGAGGTACAAGATAGTGTCACAGCGTTGAAGAACTTCCTCAACGACAATCGTTCATTCATTCAGGGTCTCTCCGGTCCCTCGGATTTGCGGCGAGCGGCGAGCAAACAGGAAGAACTTGCGTTTCAGGGCGAACACCAAGCTATGCATGCTGTGGAACTCCTCATGACAGACATAACAGAAGGTATCTCGTTTGTCTCGACGCTGTTTGATGAACGAGTCGTCGATATTTACGCGAGGTTAGACGAGACAGCTCGACAAGAGCTCAGAGAACTTACTTATGAGCGCCTCTTTTCACAGATACCTGGGAAGGAGTTGGCCAAAGTGCTTGTGAAGGCAATCGTGAACCGAAATATCGAGAACGGATCTAATGTTGAGACAGTAGCAGATGCGCTACGACGAAAATGTGGAAGCTTTTGCAGTGCCGACGATGTGGTTATCTTTAAAGCTCAAGAGCAGTTGAAAAAGGCATCAGAACCCTCTTTGAACTCCAACGTATCGCGCACTCTTCTTCATGAGAGTCTGAAGCACTTCCAAAAGGTTGCTGGCAGTCTTACGCAGGCCAACCTCGAATCGGCAATTCAACAATACATAGGCCTTAGATATTACGCGGGCGCTATCCAGTTGTGTCTGGTGGTCGCTGAAGCAAAAGATCGAGGCAAGTCAGCTCTATACTGGATCAACGACGGAAAACCCGCTGGAGATCCCAGAGCAAAGGCATTTGAACAGCGCAAGATATGTTATGATTTGATCCACCATATTCTCCTTGACCTGGATGCTGCGTCAAGTAGAGAGCCGGAGATGGTTGATGGCAAAGCGACGCTAATTGCAACCAAACGCGCTGAAGCTTATGATGTGGTAAGCAACTCGACCGATGAAGTCTTTCATCAGGACCTCTACGATTGGTATATCCAACAAGGGTGGACGGAACGCCTCCTCGGTATCGAATCTCCATATGTCACTACCTTCCTCCGCCGGCTCGCCTCCCAAGATGTTTCACACGCCGAGCTTCTTTGCCGCTTCTATACAATGCGTGGCATGTACTTCAACGCCGCCAAAGTCCAATCAGATCTTGCTCAATCTGACTTCCCCCTCACCATTAAAGAACGCCTTCATCTATTAAGTAGGGCGAAGACCAACGCCAGTGTGATGACCCCTGGTGTCAGCCGACAGGAGCAGCAACTCCTTAATCACGAAGTCACAGAACTCCTAGACGTTGCAAATATTCAAGACGATCTGCTAGAACGGTTGAAGTCGGATACTAGGATTCCTCCTGAACGACAACCGGAGATTCAGAAGGTCTTGGATGGCAAGATCCAAGCTCTGTCCGATGTAAGTTGCTGCATATGATATAATCGTTCTTGCTTCCCCTTTGTAGCGTTATAGTCCACCACTCGCTAACTTTTACATAGCTCTTTAACCTTTACGCTGATGAAGCCGGGTACTACGACCTGTGTCTCATCATTTATCACGTTGCTGACTTCCGAAATCCAAACACGATCAATCAGACGTGGTCAAATCTCATTCAACAGACACATGAAGAAGTAATGGAGCAATGGGCCACATACAATGCAGAACGTCGGAGAGGAGGCGTACCGCAAGGTGATCCTCCAGCGCAACCATATGAGACATTGGTAACGCAGATTGAGGAGATCTGTCACCGTTCTAGCAAAGATTCCTTTATCTTCCCGGTACCGACTCTGATGCCAGATCTCTGCCGCTATGCATTTGAAAATGGTCAGGATGGGCGAATAAACGCCGATGTCCATTGGCCAGTCAATATCTTTCTCCATCTAGGTGTTAGTCATGACCTAGTAGTCCGAGTCCTCGAAACCATGTTCCAACAACAGGAATTACCCTTCCGGGGTACCGGGCGAGGCAGGATTGTTGAATGGGTTTGTCACGCTGTGAATCAGTGGGTTCGGGATCTTGGCAGACACGGAAGGCCCGAGGCCAGATTAGAGCCTTGGGTAGGTGAACTCATGGCCGAATGTGATACCTGGGCCTCGGCGAACGTGCGAGGCACCAACGAAGGAGGTGCAGATCCCCGAGATCTCGCGAGGAATGTAAAGGACGTGAGGAGGGCTGTCGAGGGACTGGTCGTAGTACCAGTAGGGACCCGGAGCATAGGCTTCTTTTAGAAACAGAAATGTAACATGGCGCATGTTGAAAAGCAAGCGAGCATAAAAATGGGAGATGTCACCATTCTTAATACACATTCTAAATGAAGGGGCACAAAATACATAGACATGTATAACATCATTTCCAGACCCGAGAGCCTGGTGGTTGTTAAGCTGGGGGTTGTCGGAATATACCATCAAAATATGTGACTGAGCATTTTGCGATTCGACCTATTAAGTCTATGGATTCATCAGAACCGGTGTCTGACTTGCACTATCTTCAACACTCTTCTCAACCGTAATTACATCTAAACCCGACGGATTCGTTTCCTGAGGTTGCCGTGGAACCTAGTGTACGATTTATAACTAGTTAGGTAAATTCAAGTTATTGAACTAATTCAGAGGCCATATAGTTAAGTTATAAACAAAGAAACGAAGTGTGTATTAAAAGTCCCAAATGGCTACAAGCACCGAAATATGTGCTGTCTGTTAAATTTAAATATTCGTCCCTTCAGCTAGCAAGACCATGAAGCGATCTCAAGACCGAGGTCCATCGCGGTCTAGAACGGCTACTAGCTTATGCCACTTATTTGCTAAATAACAATAGACTCTTGGCTAGCAAAGCGGCTGAGAACTGATCACCTCGAAGGCGTGAAACTTGCTCTAGCTAGTGCCAACGCTGTGGTCGTGATTCAGGTGGAAATTTTCCAGACTACAATCGGTCCTAAAAAATACCGACACATATTGATTTTACACCTAAACTCACCTACTCCAACTTCAAATAACTCAACGTCTATAGTAATAAATAAAACCAAAAAATTATAAAAAATTAAATAAATACTAAGAAAATATTTTCTAGTTAGAATTTTATTTTTTAGATTTTCTTTCGTGGAGAACACGGCATTAAAAGTTTAAGGTGCTTAAAAAACTGTATTTTTATATGGAAAATCCGAAAAATTCTAAAGTTTTTCGTATAGTTTTTCTTTTTTTAAACATAAAACACTAACAAAAATTCTTAAAAATAATCAGTTTTAAAATTATAGTACTTTATATATTTAATTATTTAAAAATAATTTTTATAATTTTAATTATGTATAATATTTACTATTAAATTTAATACTTATACGTTAAAGTATATTTAAACTAAATTTTTAAATTCTTAAATAAAAACTGAAAAATAATTTTTAAAAATCAAAATAAAACCAGTATATATCTTTTATACTATAAAATATTTTTCAATATTTTTTAAAAATTAAAATTTGCACTACAATTGGTTAATATTCAAAGCCGGAGTAGTTAAGCGATTGTTAAAATTCAAAGTGTGTCGGTTTTTTTTAGACCCCACTGTAGCTCAAACTAGGCCATGCATCCCAGCCGCGTGGTAGCTAGTTCACGGGTACCTTGTAGGATGGTTAGCTTTTAGTGATGAGGTTAATGAGTATAAGAAGGGCGATATCCCATGTACTCGGTGTAGCCCAGCATGTCGCAGGTAACTCACATTGTGCGCTCGAATTTCGTAGCTATTGAAACTCGAAACCTCATTCATAATGCGTCCACTCGAGTTCTTTCTCGTGGGAAATCTGTTAGCTTGTAGCGCAATCGCAGCCACCACGACCACGAAGATAACAAGTACTACGAGCAAAAAGGTAACATCGACAAGCACAAAGAAGGCCTCGACCACATCACATGTGATCAGCACTAGCAAGAAGACGACACCTTCTAAGTCTTCTGCGAAGTCCACAACCACGAGTAAAAAGTCAACTACTACCAAAAGGTCAACTACCACACCTAAAACCACAACCACTACAAAGCCGTCTACGAAGTCAACCACTACATCACGTGTAAGCACTGCAGGTAAATCTTCGACCACGAGCAAGGCCTCTAGTACAACCTTGAAAACAACAGCCACGCCAAAGTCATCCACAAAGACAACAGCGCTGTCAACCACTACACAGGTCTCAACAAGCACTTCCAAACTTACTCCATCTTCAACTTCAACTTTTTCTAAGCCGTCAACCTCGTCGTCATTCACCACCACCACCACCACCACCACCACCACCACCATCACCACCGCATCAACTAGTTCATCTTCATCATCTTTCGTGCTAGCCCCGACTAAGACCTTAGGGTCTAGAGGTCTGAGCTACAACAACCCAGCCCTCACGCAACCATTTTCCCTCTCCGGCCAGAACTCCAAGGTATCATGGGCCTACAACTGGGCCTCAGACCCGTACTTCGCCGGCCCCTGGACCCCAGACTCCTACAATCCCGCGCTGAACTTCGTGCCCATGCTCTGGAGCGCCCACCCGGACCTCACATCCATCTGGACCGCCAACGTGAACCACTCTATAGCGAGCTATAACATCGATTCTGTCCTCGCCTTCAACGAGCCTGATTCCTGTGGCTGCTGGAGTTGCGGCAGCTCGTGCATGGACGTCCCGTCAGCCGTGTCCGCGTACAAGCAGTGGGTGCAGCCCTTCGCCGGCAGACTACGCCTCGGCGCGCCGGCCGTGACGAACGGAGTGGGGGATAACGTCGGGCTGAATTATCTGCAGTCTTTCATGGGGAATTGCACGGGGTGCAGGGTGGATTTCATCCCGCTGCATTACTACGGCAGCGTGCACGATCCCGCCAACTTCAAGAAGCACGTCGAGTCCGCGTGGGAGATGTTTAACAAGTCCATCCCGATCTGGATCACCGAGTTCGGCACGGACGGTGGGACCGAGGCGGAAGTCCTTGCTTGGTTGAGGGATGTGCTGCCTTGGTTAGATTCGCAGAGTTATGTGGAGAGATATGCGTATTTCATGGCGCGTGATGCGGGGCCGCCGTTTCTTTTGCATGAGAACGCTACTCTGACGTCGATTGGTGGGCTTTATAATAGTGGATGAAAAGCTGGGGTGGACTTTGCGTGTTTTTGTTTAGATTTTATATGTCTTGGTCAAGGTGTAGGGCGCGCTAGATATACCCTTGATACCCAATTGGAAACTATTATGAAGCCTCGACAGCAAGATAATATCTTCGTAAGCTATGTCAATTTTTGGCTTATGAAAGGTTATTAACAACTGATTTGCCTGTTTTATTTATAAGCCACTATTGGCCGAAAAACGTCTGTCTAGCTTAGGCTTACTCGCCATACTCAATCATTCAGCAGTCATATATACCGGTATTAGTACCAGTAAATTCGACGTGAGCAATACCATCTTTCCGGGCTTGTTATTCATTTTCGGCTCGATGCGGGACTCATACCATTCATTCACTGGCCCTTCAAGACCGATCGATCACCCTAGCAGTGCGTTTCCTTCAATAAGAAATGCGCTAAGAGCTCGACGTCCCCCTGAACAGGTTTGAGGAGAACTGGCCAAACAGAATGCTAAGTTATTCGGGCATGCTTGAGATATGCCATGAAGCCACACAATTACCGCCACCAACGGCAACTTTTGGTAATGGGCGGGAGCAGTATGTAAAAAAGCGTAGGCTACGCCGATGGGCGGAACGCCAACATTGCTCCACGGGAATTGCTTCATTCACCAGGCGACGACGCACATAGGTGATTGCGGAGTATGTCACCGAAGTAGAAGAGTAGGTTATATTTCTCCGGGCTGCAAACTAATCACTAGACAATTGCACTGCTCTATGTTCAAGTTGGCCTATGCCTAGTGAAAAACACTATTAATTTCCAGCGTTTTCTGTCCTGCGCTGAGATAATCACAGGTGATTAGCTTGCTCGCTTTGCGCACTCAAAAGCGCTCAACGCTAGGGAGACTTGTCAGCACATATAGCGGAGTATCAATGAAGGGTATTGCGGGATTCCTGTTGCCGTATGAAAAACAAGGGCTGCTTTTAGCAAGCGATTCCGTGAGTGGGTGGTATCGTTCACTCGTGGCCTTTGACGATAGTAGCGACAGGATGTCAACTTGAGAGAGGGAGACAACGTTGTAAAGGCCATATGCCGATCCATTGCGCTGTATAGAGAAACCCAGTTCGTCGACTAGAATGAATCTTAATATTCCTTTAGCTATATGCCTATGATGAGAATATGACATTGACTAATAGGCGTAGTAATACTTACTAACTGCAGGAGAACACATATATAAGAAGGTATAGCGGAGATTAGTGAGTAAATGCCAGAGATTGTTTCAGTGAGTATAGCAAGAAGCTGTTGCAAAACTTGGTCACTTAGAATTGTCCAAACAGCAAAAGCCGAGTGATTATATTAGGTCTGAAGGACTCCATCAAACGGACATTGGTGGCCGGATGGCGGTATGACTCCTGGAGGAGGCGGCAGGGGCGTCAAGGAGGAGGGTGTTGACATCCGTGACGGTGAGCCTGTTCCTATCAAATGGCCGTCAGATGTTCGGCAAGGTGGCATCGTTACAAACATTGTACAACAGCGTGGAGGGAGGTTTGTAAGATCAGAACTCTATGAGCATTCTATGATGGGCCATCAGTTATTATTTCTCATATTGGGCTGAGATAACCTTGTGGCCTGCTTTAAGCACTTACATGAGGTTAGGCGCCGAACAGTATATAATTGGAGTCCTAAAGATCAATACCTATTATGGACTTGTCAATCGGGAGCAGGATCACAGGGAAAAAAGTAACACACTTAATACTGCCTTGAGACAATCATTTCTATATAAAAGACTAAAAGAACTCCTTACAGCGATCGGCAATGGGTGCAAGAGAAAATGTTAATAGTATGAGAGGCAAGAGAGGTTTACAGATTGCTGGAGGGTTGTAAAGTGACGATGCTCTTGTTCCCTCCCTTGCATCCATCAAAACCCGGATTAGCAAAATTCGAACTTTTTTTAAACAGCAAATACGACGTCGTACGTACTTACATACGATCTATTAGAGCTTTTGGGAAAATGTGGTGCGGTTACAATGGCGCGAATACGGGCCCAACCTTGTGATCACCGTGGCGGAACTCACGTGTGCTTTGTACTTAATGCGGCAGACAGAACACGAAATGCAGGGCCCAAAGCTAATGTAGCTTGCCAGCAACACATCGCCAATGCCCAATCACGGCAATGTCCTGTCGAGCTAAAATAGTGTATTGGCTCTGGGGGATCTACAGAGGTAGGTAGACTACCTAGTGCTGCCGACACGAGGAGGTACATAGAGGTAACACGTAGCCAATGGCACGTTACCTCTTACACGGGTTGGCTCTCTATTACGAACATTGTCAATCACTGCAGGAACAACAGTACAGTAGTGTAGTGTACAGTACCGGCTCCAGGACGTTGGAGGACGTCTCGGGCTAGACTGGGGGCATTCCTTTGTTTCAGCCACCCCTCCTTCCTAATGTGGTGATAAGACAGCCCCTAGCGTGTCTGATTGGTATATATGATTGGCTGGTACAAGTCGACCCCTATAGCGTTTCGAGGCTTGTGACGGCACAGCGCAGGGAAGCCGAGCAACGGCAATGCATGACAACTGCCATCTCTGGCCCAAGCGCGCTGTAACTTCGGCCTCTTTTTAGCTGCTGCACACCGGGAACAGGCATTGATCGCTGCCATTCAGAAGCCGTCATGGGCTTTTGGCGTCCGTCGGGAACGGGGATGTCATCCCAAACTCAGTGCCGATCCGTGAATGTTTATATCTATGGACGTATTCCTTCCCTCATCCTCATCACCTGCTGGAAACGGTCCCTGGTCTCCGGTTACACCATCATATAAATAACATTACCATTATATACCTGAGACTGGCAGATCGATATTTCGATCAGCGTATTTAATAATCTACGTAACCTATAAAAGCATTGCCTCCCATTCTTCCACTTAACCTCTGACGGAGCATCCGCTGTTTTACTGTTCACGAGTAAACAGACATCGTTGTCGAAACAGAACTCTTTCCTACTTAGAAACATCCGCTTGAATCGCAATGGCACCTATTCGAGTCTTGGCGCTTCCGGCCTTCGCCGCCATGGCTGCCGCCCTCAGCATCAACTCTTTCGTCCCGCCTTGCGCGCCGCAATGTATCTCGGATTCTGTAGCGCAGCACACGACCTGCACCGCCGATGACAACAGTTGCATCTGCGGACAGATCTACACAGTCCGACGAGATGGTGAGGTGTGCCTGCGCGACGCCTGCAGCGCTACCGACTACGGTATGTAAAAACTTGCTGCACTACGGACTACCTAGTCATGGACATGACAGCTGATGAATGGGAATAGGTGGTGTCCAGACGGGTATCGATAAGTTTTGTGCTGCCGTCTCATCTGGTGGGGATGGTCCAACGACCAGCACCAGCACAACCACAACCACTACCACCTCCAGTCAGGATACTCCGACCTCTACTCCTACGACGACCACGGAGAGTCCCTCCCAGACTCCCACTAACTATCCCACAGACACTCCTACCGAGACTCCCACGGATACCCCTACCGAGTCGCCCACGGAGACGCCAACCGAGACTCCCACGGATACTCCCTCAGGTTATCCTACCGAAACTTCTACCGAGACTCCGACTTCCAGCTACCCTGGATCCACTACCGAGACTCCTACTGACACTCCTTCAACATCAGAAGGAGGCTCTTACCCTACGGGCTCAAGCACGTACCCAGGTTCATCATCTGGCGCCCCAGGTACCACGGACACGCCAACCGGATCGACCACCTTCAGTACGACGGTCGGCGGCACCACCGAGGCCCCGACTACCACCCCTGGCTCCAGTGGCTCTAGTAGCAGCGCTCCCGCAAGCACATCGACATCCGTGCCGACAAGCGCCGGCTCTATCCGTGCCCAAGCTGGAATTGGCGCCATTCTGCTCGCCTGCGGTGTCGCCTACCTCCTGTAAGGAGCGGAATCACTGTACGTGTCTTTTGGGTCACGATGAGTTGAAATGGGAAATATGAGAGAGAAAGTTTTGCAATTAAGAAAATTCGTGTGTTGGCATTAATTAATGCTCAGATCGGCCTACTTTGGAGGGATATCCAAATTCCCGGTGTCCTTTTCTGCCTGAACTTGATAGTCCCTTTCTCTAACGGGGACTACATGTTGAAGGACCTTTGTAGATATCTTGACTACCTACCCCTTGTACATGCATTCTAGCCATTATCAGTATATATATGAAAAACCATTTGGCTTACTTTCTAAGTTTAGTGTATGCGAGTGTGTATTTCTGTGTGTGAGACACTTCTCGATAATGAGAGGTATGGCAAAGATCTGACGACCTCATTCGCTACTTGAAGCACTTCGAAGTGGAACGAGGTTTCGCAGAGGAAGTTCCTATGATGTGAGACATGGCACAGACCCCGAGGCGTAAGGCGCAAGGCGAGAATTTGGGAAAAGAGCAAACAAAACAGGTGTTGTTAATTTAAGGAAATTGAGCCGTGTTTCATGATGCGACGCGGGGGGCCGAGGAATCCCCGGTGCAAACTTAGGTACTGTAGTAATACCCTCGTATTTAATGTAAGGAGGAACGATTGGAGTAAAATGAAGGCTTATTGTGCTCTGTGAAATATCACCAATTTATAGGGTCCTTGTTAGAAAGTACATATACGTAATTTATCCCCCACAAAGATTAGCTCACTTAGGTATTTCTAACAAAAACGCTATCAAGTAAGGCTGTATTTCAACAACAGCCCTACCTAGTGGCAGTGCAGACCTACCTACCTAGCCACAACCAAAGGCGCTAGCAGGCCTGGCCAGAATAATCCTTAAGTACTGTACAGGTTGATACAGCACGAAGCATAAATAAAGTATAAAAATCTAAAGGTAATACTTATTTATTCTTAAATATACACAACCTTTTTTTTCTTCAAATTCATTGTTCCTGGTTTTATTGTCCGTTGTTGAAAACCAAGAATAAACTCCTCGCTATTGAGGCGTTCTGATTATTCTGGCCAGGGCCTGCCAGCCCATAACATTTACGAAGTGGACGATAAACTTCTTCTTCTCTTTCTCTCCATCAAACTCTACTTTCTATTGCCTGGGAAATAAGCGCTATCAATCTCGAGATGCTTATAGACATCATTGGCCGCAAAGCAGTCTGGAGTCTCAATGCCCAGAAACTCGGCCGTCGCAAGAACGGCAAATAACAAGCTAAAACTAGCAAGAACATAGCTTGCGACAGTGAACGCGGTACCGAAATCGTCCCTAAAAAAACCATAGACGATGCCTGCCGCGGCGCTAGGGAGAATGGCGAAGCTTACGGCGAGATATATGGCGCTTCGAAGTCATGTGTAAGCTTTGCGGCTCGAATTCAAACAACCAGATATGGAGATCTTGGCTTACCGCACATCAATCATCTCAATTATGTGAATTCGAAAGTTCCATTTCGAACCACTCCCACTATGGCCGCTTGCATGCACCTGGTCTGCAGCCTTTAACAATCTCTCCAGCTTGTTCACCCAGTGTCGACCTCCAACAAAGGGATGTCGGAGCTGATACGAGAAATGGCTCATTGTAGTCCTCGTTGCCGTCTCAGGGATGCTGTCAACATCAGCAAGCGACCACGCTCTACCTGTAAGTTTCCACTGCAGATCATCGTTAGACGAGCCTTTGCTTTCCTATCATACTGAACTTGTTCAACTAATGCTAAGGGAAACGAACCGTTTGGAATTCCACAGCCGCAATGGTTTTGAAGCTGAAGGCACGACCGTACCATCGCGCCCGTGCTGTGATACGCCCGTACTCCTCGTTCAAAAAGGCAGCGAAGTACGCGTCGTCACACTCTTTTGTTCGGAACCGCCAGCCAAACTGTGCAGCGGGCTCCGCGATTTCCAGCTTCCCCCTAATGGTTACGAAACAGAGTATACTTCGCAAAAATAAAAGTTAGTATCCCTCCAGCGCAATTTGGATGATGGGAGCTAGACATCAAGGGCTATAATCACCTGGCATGTTGAGGCGGACCGAGATCGGGATTTGGATCAGGGTCTGGCGGCTCCAATCCGGCGCGCTTGCGCTTCTTTCGCCTCCAGGCCGCATCGCCCAGCCCGCCATTGTAATAGTTCGAGGTCGTGTTTTGAGCATTACAGATGCTTGGATAGACCGCCCGTGCTTGGGGGTCACGAGAATTGTAATAGCCGCCCTCGTCATCGGATTGCATATCTGGATCCACCCAACTAGGGAGGGAGGCTCTCTCATGACGCTCAACTCTTCTAGATGCCACGCCTAGCCAACTGTGGTGTTGCCCATGGCGGGGTCTAATTCTCTCGAAACTGCTTCTATCGAAACCAGTGTTGAGGTGATTCGTCGTAGCCGGGGGCCGGAAATGGTGCCGGTTAGACCTGCCATACGGGGTATGCACAGGTATTGGTAATTCTCTGGGCTGTGGGCGATCATTATAGATACCGGGAATTTGTGGTGCCTGTGGTGATATACTGCGCCGTGGGCTAACACTATATATAGCGGCAGGTTGTAGCACTGGTGATGATTCATTATGCTGTAGGCGTTCCCTATACGAGGCGGTAATTAGTGGTGCCCGTGGTGATTCCCTGCGCTTTGGTCTAACACGATGTACAGTGGCAGGTTGCTGTGTTTGTGATGGTCCATCATGCTCTATGGGTTCATCATGCCGTATGCGTTCAACATGCCGTACGCGTTCAACATGTATAGCGGCAGGTTGTTGTGCTTGTGATGATTCATTATACCGTAGGCGAGCAATATTTGAAGCCGCATGTCGTTCTGGAACATGAGCTATAGGCTGTATTAGCTGCTGTTGCTGAGGAATGTAATGTAATGGTCCATATACTCACCATCGGAGTCACTTTCAGTGTCTATTCTCTCACTAGCCATTGATTCTGTTGATTATATGTCTCTCAATAGATGCGAGGGCTACACAATAAGTAATCGCGGCTAGTGTTGGCGGTGTACTTCAAGAGTCAAGTAGCCTCGAATAAGAAGCTAGTAGAGATGAACATAGTGAGCGACAGGTCGTTGGGGTCTAAAATACTATTCCCTATCACGATATGGGTGCTGCTGGGCTGTGGTGGCTGTGATGCTGCATCATGCTGACAGCGGGGAATAATCTTAAGGGTTCTGCTGCAGGCTGGCAATGAGGAACCTGAGAGATAGACATAGATCGTTCTTGACCTACATATCAATTAGACCTTAGTGATGCCGAAACTGGTACCGACCGTACCTAATAGGTGGCCTCTTCAGTAAGATATGGCGTTAGAAGCGTTCTCTTGCCTGGATCGCGTCGTAGCGATAAGATGGAAGGTGGGGGCCAAACCACCATGCGATCGGGACCGTCACGTACGAAGCAGGCTGCCTTGGCTCTATTGTGATATGGGTTTTGTGTGCGAGGTCCGAGGAGGAGCATACTTCACGTTTTACCTTAGCTATCAACAAAAATCACTATTCTAACACGCTGCCTTATTTGCGACCGTTCCGGTGTGTGCTAAGTGGTTTCAAGTCGCTTTATCTCATTAACGCAAGTTATGTCGCCGCCAGTTAAGCTGATCACCATCACACGCCAGGAAGCAAGCCATGGCGGACATTATATATACTACATAAGCAACTTTTCCCAAGACTCATCGGCTAATCAATTTTGGTTATGGCGGTGGCTACAGTCGTAGTGAACCCGTAAGGCTTAACGTATCACCTTCGACATTTCCCGATTCTAATGACTATTAGCGGTCACTGAGGCTCACTTACAATGTACCACAGCCTACCTAGGTAGTTATTCATTTTATGATGGTGACCTCTTGAACCGGTATAATAGTGAAAACTAACGCTCGCGCTTGTAGCTCCCAGACTTCTACTATGCATTGCCATTGACATATCCGATGTGGACTTAGCTCTACCTTGCTGGTTAAGGTGGGAGTGTTAGAAGCGTGGTGATTGATTAATCAGGGTTATTTAACTAATAGTGACTGACATTCTTGGGGGTTCATGTAATCGTTCCATTCTTCCTAGCAGATCTCCAAAATTCATAAGCCACCTCGCCCTATAAACATCTTAAGTAGTTCCAAGTTTTGGACATAAGCTTCTCGATTTCATTGGTCCTAGGAGCTCCCAAGCCAGACTTACGAATATGCGTATTATCGTAGTGAGTTTTGCCCTTAATATTCCAACCTCCACAATAGAATGAGAACATCGCAGGACTCAGTAGTTCCGTCGACAAAAGGGACCCCTGAACCTCTTACGCGAAAGAGTACTGCCATCTCACTTGTCGCAACTTCATTTACGAGGAAGTAAAGAGGGTCGCCGAACCCTATATTCTAACAACTAGGGGCTCTAGTTCTGACACAAACCTCGCTCGACACAGGAACTTTACGTGAAATGCCCAGATGAAGCCCCATTTCCGGCCGTCCTACCTGGAAACAGCACAGCGGGACAAGTGGGGTTGAAGAGTGGGGCACCTAGGTATAAAGCACGTTGCAGTCAAGCAGTCACCTGCTGCAGGTGCCTAACGAGGGGGCCCAGACCACCTCCAGGGCTGCTTGGGCAGGGCAATGCTTGCCGGCCGCCGGGGATTTCGTTGGTTGTACTAACTATGTAACACTCGCGCCAAAAGTTGCATTGCGACGGATGTGTTGAGCTTCTCGAAGTTTCCCCTGCTACAAATTGCATGCCCACCAAGCCCACCTACACCACGACGGAAACAACTGATCTATCCAATCTATCTATCTACACTAAAGATGGATTGGATTTGTACTGTCCCTCCCAGCTGCGAAACTGCAAACTCCATCCCATGCTCTCTTTCTTAAACAACCACCTTCCTTATATAGGAGGCTGACGAGCTATACACATTCACATCCATATCCACATCCACATCGTCATCTGCATTGCTCTGAGGGCCTCTTTCCATTTCGCCTATAAACAACAACAAAAACCACCACAGCTCTGTTGCCTGTAACTGTATACCTACAATACCTAGATAATACCTGTCAGAGAATGATTTGCTATCCGATCGATCGATTCACTTCAAGACTTGTTGAAAATAATAGCTCCTTGCTACATCTACATCGCGTTACGTACGACACTCGCATCGCCTTTGTGCCAACAACTTCTCCCTACTGCTTTATGCGCTGAAAGAGACTGCAAACCAAACCACACCGAACCGAACCAAACCACCCACTACCCTTTCAAACAAGACGTCCGACCCATATGAGAATATCTACCATCGCCGCATATCGACCCGTAGCGAATCCGCGAACAAGCTTGGCCGCTTCGAAATCCCGCAACTCGACTGCTCCTTTTGCGCTCTCTCTTCCTTACCCTGGTCAACCCCACCACTTCTAGCGACTCAGCTGCCGTCACGATGGCTAAGGACCCCGAGAAAGCCGGCAAGCTTAAGGATGATGGGAACCAGCATTTTACACGTCAGGACTATGTCGGCGCCGAGAGCCTATATTCTAAAGCGTTAGTTACGAAAGGTCTTCGTCCTCGTGGGCTTGACATGTCTTAGTGTTCAACTCCCCGCGCATATAGGAAGCCCTGTCTTCGACTCCTCGCCCTTGGTAGCTGATTTTGTTTTTTTCTCTCGTAGCATAATCGCGGATGATACGAACCCGTCCCTCTACACGAACCGCGCAATGGCACGGGTAAAGCTAGGACTGTATGATTCGGCTATTTCAGATTGCCATACCTGTCTCAAGTTGAGCGGCACAAACATGAAGGCCTACTTTATCCTTTCTCAATGCTTACTAGCCTTACACGACTTTGACGGCGCCGTCGATAGCGCCCTACAAGCTCACCGATTGGGCAGCGAAACGAACGACAAGTCCCTCAGCCAGCTGACCAACCAGGTACTGCAATGCAAGACAGAACGCTGGGAGCATCAGGAGAAGAAACGGTCTCGCGAGGGTCAAGAACTGCAAGGCCAGGTCATCGAGCTCATGATGCGCGAAAGGGGCGACAACATGGCTCTCTGCACCAATGATTTCGAGCGGAAACAGGTCATGGAGGAATGGGATCAGAAGATCAATCTGCTCGAGGTCACCTTCGAGAAAGCCCGGGACGCGACTGAGAAGAGGCGGAACATACCCTCCTGGGCCCTCGATGATATTACATTCAACATCATGGTTGATCCCGTCATCGTATGTAACATGGCTAGGGCCCGGCGTGATTTGCAAGCTAACGTGTATAATAGACAAAGACTGGTAGGTCGTATGAGAGAGCTGCTATCCTCGAGGCTCTACGAAGAAATCCAATCGACCCTGTTACCAGAGAACCTCTACATGCCAGTGAATTACGCCCTAATATTGGGCTCAGAAAGGCCTGCGAAGAGTTCTTGGAGGAGAACGGATGGGCCGCAGACTGGTAGCCATGAGTAACAATGTTCGTGCCAGTGCTGCTTCGGCAGGAAACCGATCATGGCCATCGGCGTGGCCACATGGCACACAAATTACTAGACATATTAGGACACCCAAGTGACAGCACCATCATTATCATCGGAGGTGGGCGGCATCATATCAATTAGTTTGCATCAAAACGGCGTTGTGGTACTGAGCTCTATTTTAGAGTGGTAGGATACCATTTCTCTTCTTTAGCTATATTAGCCTTACGACGACTACGAACGAGCTTAACTCCAATAAAAGGAAAAAACGTTAACATTTCTGTCAGGTCTCACTACGTCCTCAAAAATTTGGACTGTATTCTCTGATAACCATGTGAACGAGTTGGTCAAGGGATATGCTGGCTTAGTATCACCAGAGAGGAATAACGAAGTGTCTCTCGGGTGTGACTTATAATGGAATCAGCATATTTTTCCACTTGCTTGCAGCAAAGTCGGACATTGACACGAATGGGAAGGACGTACAACTTTATCTTCAGCTTTGGAACTGGTACAAAGTGGAGGCATTGGCTTGATGTGTCACCTTTTGGGGTTCGACAATTGACACGTTGGCTGTAAACTTGGACCGGTGGCAACCGATCACGAATCAAAGGCGGATCCCCAGACCGGACCATAACGTACAGTCATCTGGTCTTCAAGCGGGACCCCATGCATCGAATTGAAACATATCCGTCGTATCGCACCATTGACTCATTATTTTCGTTTGTCGATAAGTCATTCTATGTGGCTCTGTGTATAGCTATACCTTTTTCTTTCTCAGGCCGACAACCAATTGGCGAGATTGTCGTACTATACCTACTATATTAATCATGACTGCACCAACCCCATCCGGACCCAGCGTACCCTTCGGCCGCGCCATGCGCCACGCACACTTCGCCTTCTCCCCGGCCTATACCCCGCTAAACCACGGCTCCTACGGCACATACCCAGTCTCGGTGCGCGGTGCGCACGCAGCGCTGCAATCCGAAGTCGAGGCGGCGCCCGACCGGTTCATCTCCCTAGACTGGGCATCACGCTTGAAAGAGTCGCGCGCCCTCGCGGCCGGTTTACTAAATTGTCTCACTGAGGACCTAGTGTTTGTGCCCAATGCCACGACGGGAGTAGATACCGTGCTGAAGAATATTCCCTGGGAAAAGGGGGATGTGGTTCTTGTTTATGAGATTGTTTATGATTCAGTGAGAAGCGAGTTGGAGTGGTTGGAGGAGATGTTTGGGGTGAGAGTTGAGGTTGTCGATTTGCATTTTCCTGTTGGGGATGAGGAGCTTGTCGAGGCTGTCGTGGGGGCTTGTAAGCGGATCAACTCCAATACCAACCCGAACGAGGAGGGGGGAAAAGGTAGAGAACGCGTCCGTCTCGCCATCGTGGATACTATCGTCAGTATGCCGGGCATCCGCATCCCCTTTGAGAAACTAGTCCCGAGATTACAGGCCGAGGGTGCGTTGGTGTTGGTCGATGGCGCCCATGGCATTGGACATGTTGATATGGATTTAACGACGTTGAAGCCGGATTTCTTCGTGACGAATTTGCATAAGTGGCTTTTTGTCCCGAGGGGCTGCGCGGCGTTTTTCGTGCCGAAGAGACATCAGGGGGTGATTAGGACGAGTTTGCCTACTAGTTATCGGTTTAGGAGACGGGGCGGGGAGGGGGAGGAGGACGGGAATGCGTTTGTGGAGTTGTTTGATTTTACTGGTGAGTACTGATGATGGTGATGGTAGGGATTTGAGAGCGGTTTGGGAGTGAGCATAATGTTATTGAGGAAGAAGCGACACTCGTGTTCAGTATGTACGTTGAGATGAAATCGTTCACTGACAAACGACTCTTACGTCTTAGCTACTCTCGACATGACGAATTTCCTGACCGTTAAAGGTATGTAAACTACTTGTTTCCTATTACTTTAGCTACTGCTATACTCTCCTTCCCGCTAACTACGCGTATCTATTTATACAGCCGCCCTCGACTTCCGCACCCAAGTCTGTGGCGGCGAGGAAACGATCCGGATATACAGCCAATGCGTTGCGCGGCAGGGCGGCATTGCAGCAGCCTCTATCCTTGGGACAGAAATTATGGAGATTGCTGGATCGTGCATGTTGGATTGTAACTTTGTTAATGTACGACTGCCCCTCGAGCTCACCAACGCCACCGACAACGACAATGATGAATCAGGGGTTAGGGAGGCGAGAATCGATCCGAAGCACGCTAAAGAGGTGGTCTTGTGGTTCAAGACAACAGGCGTCCAGGAAAGCGGATGTTACTTCCAGACGTGCGTGTACCGCAGCAAGTTCTGGTGGCGACTTAGCGGCACGATTTATTTGGATGTGGAGGATTTTACGAAAGGGGCGGAGGTTTTGAAGGGGCTTTGTGAGAGGGCTGGGAGGGGGGAGTACCTGTCTTGAGTATTGAGAAGTGAATAGGTCAAGGTAGGCAGGTTTTCAACGAAGGGTCTCGATTTATGAAAGGGGAATTTCTCTTGTACTTTTACATGCTGAAGTAGGAGTTTAGGTTGTTAGTGGTGAGATTCGTGGCGCTGCTGTCCAGGCTTGTCGGATGTATCGTGGGCTGATTCTGTCGGAATTAAGCCAGTTATACAATTGAATGTAATTAAGAGTTATTTCAATGTAGGCAATAGCACACATGTTGAAAGGCAAAGGATGAGTATTGTATACCCCTTACGGGCTATATTTTATCACCAAAGCCTTATCACTGCTATAGCAGATTTATATGCTAGAACAGGTTAAGTATAATATTGTTTAACCTTTTCTTATATTAATAAGCATAAAAACAAAGTATATTTATATAATATTATAATTATTGTTCTGAATTAAATTATTGTTATTTAATCATATAACTTAATCTTATAACATGATAAATGCTGTTGTATATATTTCCAATGTCAGGAACACCGGTGTGCAATACGTTTTGCACCCGGAAGCGCATATATACGTACGAAAGCCCTGGATACCCCTATGTTTGGGGATGTTGCTGGATCTTTTGGCCTATCGCCGCCACGGTACAGGGCTATGCTTGTGATAGGGGGTTACACTCGGGATATTCAGGAGTCGCAGCGCCCCCATGTTCAGTTTTTAGCCCTCGATTTCCAGGCTTTAGACCAATGTCCTCAACCCCTCTCTTCGTTCCATACGCTACGCCATCGTTTCTAACTTCAGTATTCAGCACCAATGGAACCTTTGTCGATAGCTACCGGCGCCTTAGGGATTGCCACAGCGATTTCAACCACCAGTATCGCAATCTACAAATTTATGGCAAGCTGCAAGGAGGCTCGTGTTGACCTCATCAAGATCCATGAGGAAATGTCAATACTAAGCTCGCTCGTTATGCTTATCCAGGGTTATGACCTTGAAACTCCTGACAGTCACTTACCCGACACTTTCCAGACCCAACTCCTGTCCATGTTCGCCAGCTGCGTATCCTCCATACAGCAAATAGATGTTATTCTGCAGCAGTGCAAGGGCAAGACTGGCACGATCCGCTGGTCCTTAACCGAAAAGGCCAATGTTGCAATGGCAAAAGTTTCGCTCGAAGCCCACAAAAACTCGTTGGGTCTCGCGCTTGAGCTCGTAAATATGTTCGTTGAACTCCTCATTACATATTTATTAAGCGGTCTGTCTTATCAATATCATAGATCTCTAGCTAAGAGGATTAAGAACGACACCGGCGCAATCCAAGATGATACTATCCAGCTGAGACGAGATACTGCCGAGATCATCAACCTGATTCAACGATTAAAGAACGAACTTCCTCTTGATCAGTCATTTCACGAAGAAAGGCAAAGAATAGAAAGCTGGCTGGATGACTTGACTGTTCATGCTGAAACTGTTATAGGTGATATTGATAACGATGAATTTTCAAACACAAACATGGGAGGTGAATCTCTGTCTGCGTCCCGCATACCTACAGCTCGAAATCGGACACATAGCCACCTAGAATATACTGGTACCGAAAATAAAGGGAAACTAGAATATCCCGGAAACACGGCAACCGGAGTCGAGTATGAGCCAGCAAGTGTTCACCCGGTGGCACCGCATAATCAACTGGGCCAGCAAACTGAATTGCGATATCGTTTGTGGAAATCAATCCAAACGGCCATTGGATTGCCACAGCGTCAGGCTTGTTGCAGTATTGAGCGACAAATCATTGCTATCTTAAGCGATGACAGGACAGTTACGATTTGGTCGCTCAAGACAGGCAGCCTTCTCAATACCCTGCAGATTTTTCGGGGGTTGCGCGGAATAATTTTTCCACGGCCTCCTAATATGTGTTTTTGTTCTCTAAATCCGGACCTCCTTCTTTTAACGCGATCTGGTGGTATAACCACTTCGGAGCTCTGGAGGTGGGCCGATGAGCGAATAATTGCCACTTCTACTAATCCTTCAGAGCTTCAATATGGAAATTCTCTAGTCGTTAATTACCCCTCTAGAGATTGTGAACAGATCTTACCTCGAAAAAATTGCGCAGCTGTGGAGATAAACTTCATTCCCAGGACAGCGTTAGTCTACGAGATAAATCCCGTATTAGGATTTTTGAAAGTGTGGGACGAAACCTTGAAATTACAGGTCTCCTTCGATGTATCGGAATCACTGAGGGCTTCAGGCATGGGAAATCTGTTGGAGGGAATTTGTTGGACGTATCTTGTTTCAGATACTGAGCTTTTGATACTTCGCAAATATCTTAAGCGGAAGTGGTATGGGCCGAAGACATTCGAGAAAGAAATTCGTCAAGCCGATCTATGTAGTATCTCCCGGAGAAATCAGATTGCCTCGATCAAGGCAAGTTTCGGGCTTCCTCGAGAACTTAGTCACTTCATGGGTGCCGAGGTAGATCAGGAAGCACGAGTGCTCATAATATGCGGCATACAACAAGTCAAAGACGAGCTCTGGATTTATCGAATCAACTTGGACAACGGCACTAAGATATCTGCTGTCAGATGCTCTGGCTCACCAAACTCCTTCTGCATATCGCCAACCTATCCAGTCGTCCTACTTAGCAGGTGGAATCCTGTCAGGGTGAACGGGGCTGAAACAAAATGCATTAGCCTCATTAGTCTTCTGGACGGACGGGAGCTCGGCTTCGTCACGGTAAAGTCTCACCAGGATATTATATTTCCAAGAGGATCAGACGGAACTGTCTTCTGTACAAGCTCCGGCGACAAATATGAAACTTGGATACTGGATATAGATCTGAACAAGATTTTCATTACTTGACAAGCACAAATTGGGAGTGGGCTAACTTATGACGACCGGCCCCATCTCACGCAGTTTAGGCTAGCTCAGGATGGTCCGACTCAACGCTGGAAGTTGTATTCTGGATTTCCTTCTGATTAAAATGTCTTGGTTCTGTCACGAACAGCCATTGGCTACTGGAACTGGGCTATAGAAATGTACTACTCCCACACTTTTTCATCTACCGTTCTTCCCTTTTTCAAGCAGTAGTCTTGTATGAAGCTTATTATAACGACTACTACTGTTGTACCTGACCTAGAAACATCCGATTCGTGACATATTCGCTATCCCCGACAGCCGTAACGATAGTTAAGATTAGAAATAAACGAACTAGCTTATATCTTTATTTTTAAAGGCTATATTATTAATATACCTTACTTTTATAAACATTGATTTTTAATTGAACTTTAGGTAAACTTTAATTAATTTTCATAATATTTATTAATAAAGTTTTATAATAAACTTGATTTATACTTTACTTTCATTATTTAGTATAACTTATCTCATTAACCCGTGATTTTAATAATCCTAGCGCTTGTATCTAAGAAGCTGCCTAGGACAGCCGAGGAGAATACAGTGCAAAAAGTCAGCAGATAATTCGCACATGGTAATCTTACGTAGTACCCAACTGCATTTTCTCAGATGCAGATCTTAGAGAGCTCTCACCAACGACCTACACAGCTCTCAAGTCTCTCAAGACTACTATCAATCAATCTATCAATTGCCCAGTGGACTATTCATACACCTACACCTACTCAGTAACCAGCTTTCATTACACTCCGGGTAGTGTGATTGATTATGGCATCCACAACGCGGTCGATTCTAGACCGAATTTATTTGGTCTATTTCCTCATACACATCCCTATTCTCTTCTGTAAGTATGACCATTTTGAATTATTAGGAATCCCAGACGGATTCTAAACATGTAATTGTTCCCTGTACCTCTTTCTGTAAACAGTTTGTATTGCATAGTTAAATGCTCGAAACACCTGTGCGCTCGCTTTACACCTATGACACAAACTTGTAATGATCTGTATGAGATGAGAGACGTTGACGTAAGAGACTCAATCTACTACTAGGCACTCGTCATTCATGACCTCTTTTTCAAGTTTACTCTCACACATCATACTAGTCTTACTCTCACCTCATAACACAGCGAAACCATCCCCTTCCCACCCTTCTCACCGTCCTTACTCTCCTCATACTTCCAAGCGTCCAAACAACTAACACCCCTCCAGGCGTAGACCTCGTCCCCCTCTACCCAGCATCCCTCTGGGCCCCCCCCTCCTCCCCCCTGCACATCCTCTCCCAGCTGCGGCAATACTACATAACCACCTACAACGACCAATTCTTCCTCCCACCACCGGCCAAGATCCCGTCCTTCTTCCCCTTATACGCCTTCCTCGAGCTCGTGTTCCACCTCCCGGTATCCATCTGGGCCGTCCGTGCCCTCTATCCCAGCACGTCCAAGTCTAAGTCCGGGTCTGGATTGTCGGGTGGTGCTGAGCTCCTGCTTTTGGTTTATGGGCTCGAGACGGCTCTCACGACGCTCACCTGCATGTACGACGCCGCGCTGTGGGATCCGGCTGTTGTTACTTTGGCGCAGAAGAGGGTGCTCATTGGGGGGCTTTATGGGGGTTATTTTGCGCTCGGTGAGTTCTCCTTTTCCTCTCTTGCAATTGGAACCTTTACTGTCGAGGGGGGTTTTTTGAGATACCCTAACTAACCGGATGTCTAGCGGTCCTGCTGACTACTGATATGTATACACGAGTACTGAAACGCATCAATGCGGTTGATGCGGCCAAGAAAGCGCAGTAGTTGTCCGTTACTCTATGAGTAAGTCAACTGTTGAATAAACGCATTGGCGGAATGTGCGATGTCGTGTGGTATTACAATGCAAGTAGATTACAATAATATAGGAGGTACTACAATCCAAATATGAGCCGATCCCGCAGATGTCTTTGAACATTCGAACCCCAGTGCCATAAAACTCCTTTTTGCTACAGCCCAAATGACTTCCAATCATACAGTGGACATGGTTCCTCGTAATCTATCAAGTATGTACAAGAACTGGCACTCTTTCTCTCTGCACCTCCTTATTCAAAGCGAACAAAATAGGCTTGTGATATCTACCTAGTCAATGCGCTTCGAATAGCCCCATCCGTTTCCAACACCTTTGCCATTCAACCCGTAACCCAGCGGTGTAGCGCCACCGAGTCCCCTCCCCCTTAGTCGCTTGGGGAGGATGACGCCGAAGAAGTATGCGCCGGACCCGAGCATACCGGCAAGGAAAGATACGATGGCGTAGAAGACGGTGCTGGCGTAGATATGTCCGCCCATGCCCTGCCACTCGACCTTCCCCTCGGTCTTGGGCAGCGACGGGGTCGGGAACCACCGCACACTAAAACTCAGGGGTAAGGGGTCGCCAATAACCAATTTGCGCGTGTGGCTGCCGTCCATGTGACTCAGGGGACTCGTGCTATAGGCGGCGCCGCTGTCGAGCACGCCGCTATCGTGAGGGTGGATGTGATGTTTCGGCGTGCTGTGCAGCAATACATTCATATGTGTGCTGATGTGCATGTGGCTCAGTTGTAACGTGCCGGCGAGGGCGAAGACGAGGGGGATGAATTCCTGCTCAAACGGTTTCTCGCCGATCGTCTCGACGTGGGCCGGGGGTCGCGAGGGGAGTCGGCAGGCGAGGGGCGCGTCGCTGTGGACGTAGAACTCGAGTAGGTGGAAAAAGGGGTCGTCGATGATGGGGATGGTGCAGTTGAGCTCGCTCTCGATGCCGTAGTGGAACTCGAGCGGCTTTCCCGTCTCGTTACAGACGGGGAAGGGGATCCATTGGATCTCGTCCCGCGCGTTCTGGATATGCTCGCCTGTTTCTCTACGAAAATGTGCCGAGAATAAGTGGTCTGGGCCGGATGAGGAGATGAAAGAAGGACAAGAAGAATCTTACATGCTGCGGTTCATGCACTCCACGGGAATGGAGGCACCATAGTGGTAAGAGGGAAGAATCCCTTCTTCTAAGGGCGACTTTGCGACGGCAGACTGAATGAAGAACAAGAATGCGACTACCGTTGAAAGAAGGGGGGCGGTAGAAGGCATGATTCTGGGTTGACCGGATTCGGATGATGTTGGTAATGATACTAGACTAATACATATGTATGTATACCCCTTTCTGTAGTTATAGAAAAGGTATCGAGGAGTATGGCGGGAGACCGGACATGTCGACGTCGCCGCGCTTTCGAGTGTTTTGTTTCCTTGTGAATGGAGGTTTGGCTGCTCGTTGGTGTTGTGCGATACAGTTCGGGCTCGGGGATCTTGTTACCGACACCTGTCAAAAGGCTGAAAGACAACCTGTTAACCTTCTGTCCAAAAGAATTGGGGGTTTGGAGAAGTGGATACTGGTGGGTCCAGGGTCTAGGGTCCAGGGTCCAGGATCCCCTTTTTCCGTAGCAAGAGCCCCGTACCGCTATATCTGCTATAGATCGCCGTGCATCATTATTCAAGGGCTATTTCAACCTCGAGCAACACAAAAACTCATCATATTACACTGAAAGTGGGTGTCCGGCCCAGTTTCCCGGTGCACATAATACGTTTTAACTTGACTTTTGCTATATTTCAAAGTTACGTAGTGCTATTTTTAACAATTTGTAAAGCAAAACCGATGACAGCTAGAAAATATGCATCCATCAAGAATGCCCGTACGTCTTGGTCAAGAACGCACACATTTCTAGTGTGCCAACTGTGGCAAAGATCATGATGTCCTTCCACTGCGTCAGAATGATGCAAGCCTGCTCGACACCTCCAGAAGCTGCGTGTGCAAGCATCGTGTTGCCTTTTCCCAGACGGCCAGCATCGAACATGGATTAGTATGCTGTTGTAGAAATGGCTACGACACTTGCTGCCTCTGGAAACTCCATATCGTCTGGCATTGCAACAATATTATGACATAGCACTTATATTCGTGTAGATGTGTGGCTGTGCGGTGTGAGGGTAATGTCACGCATGCCTGGCTGGCCGCGACCGCCACTGTTGGGCCCAACACGGGTGACAATACCGGCGCTCTCAACACAAAGCTCCTGCTTCTCGTCAAGCTGTCCCATGGCACTCATGACGTCCCGAAAGTTTATGCTGTACGCTCGCGGCTCTATCTCGACCCACCTATCAGGTAATGGCAATTCGAAATCTTCATCGTCGCGGAACACAATGCTGTCAAGCAAGCCTGGCTTTGCCACCTCGAACTTGAGGATTCGTCCATCCGATACAAGCTGCATGAACCCCTGTAAATCAGTCTTGCTGGTGTTGTTGATGAAGGTTTCGTTCTCAGTGATGTCACGAACAAGACGCGGGAGCAGGATCTGGTCATCACGTTCGGGAGTATCGTGACCAACGAGCCATCACCCTGACAGATATTAACCAGCCTCTAGAATGCCTGCCCATGCTTGATCCCGCTGCAACCAACGAATAATAGAACGCCTTCTCGTTTGTGGGTTTCAGAACCAACTGGATTTCGGCGACCTCTCTGTCCTCAGGGACGGTCGTTGCACGTAAAAGCTCGACTTCCTCGAGAAGATAGCCTGTGGCGGTGGAAGCGGACGAAGGTAGTTGGCACACGACTTTGATCACCATGGCATTATTTTTGGCGCTGGGATATACGATATTGCCTTGTACAGCGTAGTCGCGAACTTAGGGCAGCTAGAATGGCCAGCAGACGGCACCGGCAAGGGCGACGAACATCTGCGCTACTTACCTTACTTGTGCGAATAATCTGTCGCCATACAGGCAGCCGGTCACTGGTTCCAGTCCATTGCACGCCGAGCAGGTCGTGTTGCGGATGGTCGCGGAATCTGTGTTCGCTGCTGATGCGCGACTCATACCAAACCGATGAGCGTGGTTCCACGGGTAGGACGACAGACTAGGTACAACACGAAGACCCCTCTGGCCGTCGGGGGCATTCACACGAGAAGTATCCACTAGGTAACCCTGGGAGATGAGGAAGCCAGGTTCAGTGATAGCGCCGATATGCTGTACGATGCTGCCGTCTGGGTATTCTGTAGCAACCATAATGTTGAACGAATCGCTAAAGAGCATTGGGTGCGTCATGTTCAGAACCCAGTGCTCAGGCCCGAGCTGGTTTGCGCTTTTGATCTTTGCGCCTGCCACGGCAGACACGAACAGCACATTCCCGACAAATCCTCGCTGCTTTTCTATATGCTGCTCTAACGTTGAACGGTACGACTTCTCCAGAAATAGCATGTGACACAAGTGAAAGGCTGATTGCACAAGCAGCTTACACGCGAAGATGTTTTCTGTAGTGAACACGGCCTCTAACTCTTCGATACCTTTCATGTCGCCCAAAAGCGTAACACTGAAAGGACTGTTCTTACATGGGACAACTACTACGCTACCCGTAATGGCGTCTACGTACGGCTGCCACGCCTGACGCGCTCAAGCAGACCACCAGCATACTTCCTGGCTGGCGCTCGGTCGCTATGGCGAGGTGCTGCGGCGTGACGAGCCCTCTGTAATAAGTGGCTGCCATAGCGTCACGCAAGGAGAGCGCGCTAGTCGGAACCGAAGGACTGGATAACCTTGTCAGCGGCACGCGATGCCGACAATGGCGAGGGGCTCTGTCTTAAAGCTTGGTATGCTATCGACGCAGTCAGTCTGGGCATCATGCGTCGTCTCATCCGACAGGGGTATGCAAATATCAACAACGATGGTGGACTGTGATTGTTCTATAGTCTCGTTGTTTACAGGAGCCTCAACGATGTAAAATCAGTCTGCAATATACACCAAAGTAGTGACAGCTAGGACAGCCGGCATGGGTGACCGCACTAGATAACTGCTCGGCCCCTATTCGCAATGAAACTGGATATTCAATGATGTTCGCGCTCGCAAAGTGCTTTTGTCCTCCCCCCTTATTCGTATTGGGTTATCATGCCAGACGGAGCATGCTACTAAAGCACCCATCTGCGGGCCGTATCCAGGTCGGTATCTCTCCCCACTTCGCCGGCTCCGGTCCGGTCTGGACAAGAATCGGACAGCGTCGACCATCTAACCAATCCCACTAGCCAAGCATAGCCACTGGTCAAAGTAGGTCATACCCTGTACGTGGATCCGTGGGGCAGCAGAAAGGCGGATTTGCCTGCTCTAGGTTGTTTGGAAAGCAACACATTTTGCGATACCCCATTATCTCTCGCATATCTCATGCTGTATAAAAGGTGGCCTCGCAATTGAATAGTGATAAGACCGCATCTGTGAATGAATTTACACAACCATAATTCTCTCGAACCAATTATCACTAATATCAGCCACCTCCCCATTCATCACCCCCTCTACATAAGCCTCGCCGGCTAGTATCCATCCACCTGCTTTCGTTACGAAACTCTCTTCCGCGTCCTTCACTTTGTTCTCCGCCAATTTCAGCTCAGCAACCATAGCCTCGTTGACCTTGGGATCTGTAAGTTGAAGCCTCTTCCATTCTTCCACCTGATTCGACATCCTCTCAAGAAACAACTCATATGGCGTAAACACATACGGCACATACCCTCCCTTCACCAGCATCACAACGTCTCCTTCTTCTACCCACGATGGTACCAGAATCAGATATCCCCCTTCTACTCCGCTCACCCTCTTCACGGCCCGTCCCCACATCGCACGGCTCAGCGCCTCTGCAAAATCCAGTTCATCCCTTTTTTCCTCCTCGGACCTCTCCTTCCCCTCTTGCCACCAATTCTCTGTCGGATACTTGTCCTTTAACCTGTCATACAGTTCCCTCTCCTTGCTCACAAACCTTTCTGTCTCCTCAGCCCATTGCGTCTCTTTAGTCTTCTTCACTTCCCTTGCCCTCCTCGCTCTCCGCAACTCCGCTTCCACCTTTGCCATATACGACCCCAGCACACCGCACAGCCCCGTGCGTAAAGCCTGCGATGCCATGGGAGGCTTCTGTGATTCCTGCCCCAATACATCTGACGCCAATGCCACCGTTGTAGGTATCGCCTCCTCGTGATCACGCCTACTTGTCCTCGCCATCCCACCCGTCAAGACACCAGCCATGGCCTCAAACATCCCCACGCCAGATTCATAGACCGAAGGGAGATCGACGAAAAATTGCAGGAAGCCCTGGGGTAACACACCCCCATAGTTCAAACTATGATCGGTCAACCCCAGGCCCGCGAGGGCACGCACCAAAATTGATATACTCTCATCATCAACATCATTACTCTCTTCGCCACTACCATTTTCAAGGTCACCGCCTGCGAGCTCCGCAGCGGCCTCCCACTTAGGTCCTTCGATGGTTCCCAGTTTCGCAGCGTCAATGTACAACTTTAACCCATCGGCCGAGATCTTGGGGTTGTTCCGCTTCGCAACACACGCCTTAAAGTGTGTTCCGCCTTGGTTGTACAGCATCTCGACAGCCATCGAGGCGTCGTTTCCAGGGTTAGGCACCCAGGACGGTAGGGGACCCTTCATGGTCTTTGTGAGGGGATCCCAGTACTCTTCCATCTCGTAGTTGTCACGGGCCCTTGCGGCGATTGAGAGAAGCTGCATGCCCCCGTAATCGGGATCCTGGGACAGGCAGCAGGCGGCCAGGTTGATGAGGACTTCCAGGACACTAGCTCTATAGTCCACGCGGATCTCGGGCCACAGTTTTATGGGGGTAATCTGTGAATGAATCGTGGTGCCGCGCTCGTCGGCTTTGTCTAGTTGCAGAGACGTGTTGATGCGCAGGGCCGATGTCTGTATGAGTGCCATGCCGCCATACAACAAGTCACGCGGGTCCAGTGCTTTCCTCCCCTTCGTCGCCTGTAGCCACTGGCCTAGCGTCCAGCGGACACCCTTATGGTACAGCTGTCGTAGTTGCACGTTAGTCGGAAAGCACTTCAGTTGACCGCCCCAATACCGCATCCCGAAGCTGGAAAACTTATTGGCGCCCCAGGAAGTAGAGACAATGTTGCGCAAGCCGCTCTTGACCGCGTCGAGGGCCATCATCAGGTCGTGTTCCGTCAGCTGGTGCTCGCCGAACCAGAAGATTAAGTTCTGGGAGATACACATTTCTTGCAGTACCCAAATCCGTCGGAACCAGCGACGGGATAAGAGGTACACGACGGCGAAGGCTGATGAGGGGTCCTTCTTGAATAAAGGTGCTGCTTGAGTATGTTCATTTCGACTCCATGCTAAGAGCTGTTGAATGCCGGGGGACATGAACGTCGGACAAGAGTTCAGCCAGACGATAGTCAAGGACGCATCACCATAGATCCTATCCAGCATGGGTATCTGCACTGCCTTCTCGCTTTTATCATTCTGATCGATGCAAATGGCGTCTATCCAATAATCCCCAGGCCGTGTCTGCCGCAGTTGTAACAAGCAACTATAGAGGTTAGGCTGGATTTCGGCCACCTGGTTGTTGCAGATGATCTTCTTCTTCGTCTCATCCGCCATGCCCACGAGACTCTCGTCCTGTGAGTCGTTGTCTTGTCCGCCCATCCATGACGGCCGAAGGATTTTGTACGTGGTCGACTTCCAGGATGCGCCTAGCTCCCATGTGTACGACAGCGCTGTAAATCGTGGGTGCTCTTCCAGGTCGACGACACGGAGTGAGCAGTACATGACATCCGCGAATTCTCCGGGCCAAATCTTCAGGATTCGGATACATGAAGGACGTGGCAGCGGTGTGTAAGTGAGCGGGTTTGTGATGGCCTACATGAATACAACTGTTTAGTGTATGCTGTGGCATATTCATTGGATATTACTCACACTTAACTGCTTGTCCTGTTTCGCGTGTGCTCTGTCGTGCCAATACTTCTTCACTGACGGCCTAAGCGATTTGATCGTGGTGGATGCGACAGCCGATGCGGACTTTGACGCGTAGTCCCGCCAGCGCATGCGCTCATCCATTTTGAACGGCCCTCTATAAGAAGCAGCAGAGTGAACTTGTGTACTGGATGAAATGGAGCCTTCAAGCTGCTGCAGATCGATCCTAGCCTATCTATTTCTTATATATTGGGGACTTTATATGGCACGCATGATGCAGGGCATGCCTATCATGATGTATATGATGATGTCACATCTGTTGTATTTCAAGCAGATGATAAATCACATTTCCAGAAGATAAAAGGCGGTGATTCACGCATATTCTGATAATTCCACTCGTCTCAAATCTATTGAACTTAGGAATTAAGTACACAACCACATACGTAGATGGAAGGCCTTCGCTACCTCACAACCCTCGAGCCATCAAACAGGGTTGCTAAGATGGTTTTCAGCGACCTTGTTAAAAGGAGCACGGCTAACGAGGACTCCAAGCCGGTGGTGGTCTCGCAAGATCTTCCCTCCAAAGGTGATCTGCAAAGCCGGATCTTGGCAGCGCTCATCTATACTGTACATGGAGCCCTTTGAGGACAATATAATACAGCCTGCTGCTGTGAGAAAGAAGGGGTCGATCAGAAGCACCAATATGGCTTAGCTCCTGAATATGTGTACATGTGACAGATGGATATACCACCCATACCAAATTGGGCGCAGAACATTCTGCAGCTGTCCCCCACACAGAACAGACAGCATCACATAACAAGTCAATTATGTGCATTTATGCTTTACTTGCGTCCGAATTAAGCGAGCTAGTATTAAGTGTATATTCAAGTGTGTCTCATTGATATACTGTGTAAGTGCTGCTTTATTTTTATTATATACATTATAAATTTTATATAAAAGTCTCTTACGTATAAAGTGAAAACTATATATACTGTTAATAAGTAACGTTTATTATATTAGATATTTAGACGTGTATTTTATTTTGGCGTTTTTCTATTACCACTTTGATCTCGCCCTGAAAACGGTTGGCCTACGCCACGACCTGCACATGTTTTAAAGCGAGTATGCAAAGAAGGCTGAAGGTTTCTTTAGCCTCTTAGCCACAACTATTGCTATAACCGCCTAATAAAAACCGCTCTTTACAGATCACCCCTTTACACACTAATCTTTCATAACTCTGATAAAGCTTTGACCCCTAAGCCCCCCCTTCCCATCCGCCTCCGCTACCGCTTCCTGGGGACGCCACCTATGTAGCTAACTTTACAGCTAGCTATGTAGCCGAACAGTTATAGTTAAGTTTTTAGCTAGAGATATAGCCTAGTAAACTTAGAAGATCTACCTTTAATAAGGGTCGGTGTAGCTAACTAATTGTCTCTAGAACAGCAAAGTACATGATGAGAGGCTATTCAAGTAAAACTAGCCTCATAGGACGCTGCAAGTCTCCCGTGTTTTTCGTTCCCTTACTATTAGTCCATCCTTAACGCTAGGTTTCTCTACATTACTCTGTAATTACAGCAAAACTTCGGCAAAATTTTGGTACCATACATCTAGCCGGACATGGATTCCAAAAGCTTGAGGACAGGCTTACAGGTACAGCCACGATATAAAATCCTACAGGCCGGATCATAGGATTCATCCCACCCAGACCCAGATAATGGCGCTTACGGTTCCTTATTGACATATAGGCCATTATTTTCGGACATACTAGTGATTTAAAAAGAAATGAAAGGCGAACGTATAAGAATTTAACTTATGAAGATTCCTGGCAGATGTCCTGACTTACAAGCCATGATCCGACAAGCTCAAAAATGGAACCACAAATACAGCTACGTCATCTAGTCTAAGATCTAAACCACTTTCTAATACTTGCGGTCTAAATGGCTAGTTGCGCGCCGTCTTTGTATATCACGTACCATCGCTACTGTGCCACCGTCCATGAACCTGTTCGAAGTATATACCACTATTTCGTTCGCCGAGAACCACTGTGCCCGGTTTTTGATTCCTCTGCGGTCGTCTCAGAGCTAATTGCCTGACAGGATCGAATGTGTGCTTAGAATAGCTTCATATATGTAACAAACTAGTTGAATAAGTAGAATACAAGTTCTAAAATAGTAGGAGATTGATCATCTATATATTCAATTGAAAATCCATACCAGTGGGGCTCCCATAAAAAAATAGGTATCGCTCACATTGGAAATAGATCCCTATGCGTTAACATAGTCTGACATTTGATGTTTAAGCCACTCGTTTCACAGGGATCAGTCAATTGGTGCTGACAGGTCGCCTGTTTCGATATGCCTCCTTTTGGGTGCGCCCGAGTACCTTGCTGCAGAATCACTTTCGCTATGAACAATATAGCTGACGACTACGATCTACCGGCATTGCGCTCTTTTCCACTAAGGTTAGCCACATGGTCGAACGGTGGCGTGATGCTGCTTAGCTGTAATACGGTTTCAAGTACCGCTATCCTATCGATCAAATAATCTGATCCCTAGCTGTCCCTTACGCTACGCGCCGTCTTACCATAGGAGCCGCCTCGACAATGGCGGTAAACAATAGATCTACGGCAGGAGCGAGGCCGATAGGAGGAGCCTCGTCCGCGTGGGTGACAAGAGCGGTCCTTGTCGGCGCCCTCTCTCAAGAGCTGAGGATCCGCCCCCAGAAACTCTCACTCCGCAACCTCGACAACCAACTTCATACAGCTCACCCCCCGGAGTATCGCATCCAACCCAGTATTAATAGCACCCAAACCCTTTCCCACTACCCTCGGCTCTGGACTCGGCTTGACGGTTCCCTTGGCCAGGTTCTCCCTCAACCACGTCCCCATCCAATATCGAAATTGAGTTAACCTCTCCGCTTCGTCCGTCGATGGCAGCACAAAAATGGTTTCTACTCCGTCCACCTCCTCCGCATCCGGATTAATAACCGGCGCCGACGCGATCTTCGCCTTCCGGGTCGCTCTCCCTTGATCATCCCCGAAAAGAGCCTTAAGCACGGCCTGCCACGGCGCTAGCTGCCCTGTGGCAAGAAAGCAGTGCCGAATCACTAGACCGTCCTCTCTGGCCGCCGAAACAGTCGCGTCCACGGCCTGCGGCTCTTTGTGATCGAAGACTCGATCCGCGCCTAGGGAGGCTACGTACTTATGATTAACCGCACCGGCCGTGGCATATACGGCAGCGAAAGAAGAGTCTCTATCTTCCCGCAGTAGCCGGGCGCTTTGCACGCCCATCGTGCCTACACTAGAGGAAGTGCCCCAGATTAGGAGGGCTTCTCTCTTGTCTTTCTTATTCCTCTGCGTCCCTCCGCTAGTATCGCCGCTGGCGGAGGTAGCGGTGACGGAAGAAGAAGCAATGGTTTCTCCCACCCGTGGAATCCCCATGATATCCCACGCATTAAGGGGTACCTCGACGGCGACGGGCAAGGTAGCCGCTTGGTTCCAAGATATACCCTCATCCGGAAGCGGCGCGGCGTGCTGCCAGGGGACGAGACACCGCTCCTGAAATGCGCCGTAGTCAGGGTGACAGGACTTCCAGACGGAGGCGGCGTAGGCGGCGACGCGGGTGATCCCCGGTCGGAAAAAGGGACCAGGACCTTCGTCGGTGGCACCTACGGGGACGTTGTCACCGACTTCGAGGACTAACCCCGAGATGTCGAAGCCGATGACCGTGGGATAAGTGGGTATGAAGAGGCCTTGATCACGCATGTAGCCGTCTGCCGGGTTGAAGGCTACGGATTTGACCTCGATAAGGAGCTCATCTGGGCCCGGTTTGGGCGTGGGGCGGGTTTGGAGCCCAAAGGGCTCACCTTTTGCGAGGGAGACGGCGGCAAGGTGAGTGGCCATCTTGGACTGCTTGTGTGTAAGTAAAGGCTTTCGGGCGTAGGATCTTATGTAGACCATGTCTGGTATTCAAGTTAACGTTTCATGCTTAGGATGCCATAGGTAGTACCTTTCTTCGTAGAATATCGGGGGGTGCCCTTCGTCTTGTACTTTAAACTATCATTCCAAATTAGCTATTCTTTGTTGCGGTGAGGTGCCCGTCCAACTCAATCTTGTGTTGACCATGTCTAAATGGCGGACGGCTTCAGGGCAGAACTCGCAGCCAATCAGAGACTTCTGTATGCGAAAGATGGAATATCCGAAATAGGGTTAGCTTATGCGTGGCTGTGGCGACGTTGAAATTAGTCTTGTTGGGGGACCGTAACCAAGACTGTTCCGGATCCGCTCGGCGTTGAATGCCCTCACTGCCAAGCAGCACAAAGCAGCATTGGCTAATTAACCAGCATGGCTTCGACCTGTCCAAGAGAGGTGCGGGAGCGTCGGCCTCTGCGGAGGTCGAGATTTGGCTGCCGAAATTGCAAGCTTCGAAAAGTCAAGGTGGGTGGCCCTCGGCTTTCCATAGTCTGGTGCTTGGCTGACCGAATTTCCTTGGCCTACTACTCTAGTGCGACGAAGGCAAACCACAGTGCAAAAGATGTAGTTCGTTCGGGGTATTGTGCAACTTCATGTCCAACGTCCCCGACCTACAGCCCGTCGCCGCTGACACAGGGAGGCCATTGGTGGTTCGAGGAAGAGCGGAGCTTCGGGCCCCTCTCACAAATGCTATTTGGACATCTGACGCAACGACAACCTATCAATTGAACGCAAAGTGTCAGGATTTCATCACTCGGTATCTTGGACGAAGTCTCATTGCCGTAGACGACCCTGTTATCAAACAAGTTAATCGCAAGCTCCTGAAACTAGCCTTCGCCGTACGTTTTATTATATCAATTCTTTCCTATCAGACAGAATGGAGGCCGGATCATCCATCATGGGCTTGAGCTCGGTTAACGTATGGTTTACAGTACCCTTTCTTGATGCACGCCTCTCTAGCTGTGGCGCTTGCATATGACCGCTATCTAAATAGCACCTCAGGCTGTCGTCGCACTCTAGAAGAGTGTCATCACTGGTCTCAAAGCACAGTTCTCCTGAACAAGCGGCTAAGGGAACCGATTGAAGCGAAAGATAAGGATCCAATCTGGGGTACTGCGGCTGCTCTGGCTGTCTTAACCATCTCGTCCCCTGATGCATGCACACCAGAACAAGCGTGGCCTGTAAAATCCTCCGGCTCCTCCGACTTGGACTGGTTGCGTATGAGCAAAAGTAAAATGTTATTGTGGCAAATGGTTAACCCGATGCGACCGGACAGCCTTTTCCGCCCCATGGCGGCGACCTTTGCTCATATGCATTCACCATTGCCAGAGGGAGGCATAGATGGTATACCAAGGGCCTTGGCTGCCGTGTGTAATCTGACAGACTCATCGACAGCGGAAACTAATCCGTATTTCCATGCCACCCACGCGGTATCTCAGATCCTGGACCTCCCGGATGGCGAGGTCGCAACAGGTCCAACTCAACTCTTCACGCGCAGTATCTGTGGCCCTTTCAAAGACTTGCTCCGGAAAAGGGACCCTGTAGCGCTATTATTGCTCTATCTATGGTACCGCAAAGCAGGTCGCACTTTATGGTGGATTGAACTTAGGGCTAGAGTGGAATGTCCTTCTATTTGCTTGTACCTGCGACTATATTATAACGAGAACCGTGCTATACAGGCATTCCTTCCGGGTGGAGCTCTCGCTGATATGTGGAGTTAGTCAGGGTTTCGAAGCCTTAAGTCCCTCCCTGGAATTGTTAATATGAAGTACTGAGGCGGTGGTTTTCACGATCCCCACTTCTGAATAAACTCCATCATAAAGTTCTCTTCTAGTATATCCTGCCATTATAAGACTCCTCTAGGTGACGCGGGGGGCTCACTGCTGATCATCAATACCAACGGTCGGATTGCCCAAGTCAGAGCCCCCACATGCGACTTACTCGTCTTCATCTCGAAGCTTGTTTGCAGAGACAATTTCTGGAGACCGTTGGAGGCTGGTTATGCCCCCAGCAGCGCTATTGTGTCCTCTTTTGCATATAATACTTGAAAATGCTTCGTTTGGTTTCATCACCTTGGTGACTAGTTTCGGTTCTGGCTGTATCCCGAAGATAGCATCTCCAGCATAATATTCCGTTCACGACGGCTTGAGTAATGTTCTAAAACCTAGCAGCTAGCCGGGCCAAGTAGAGCCTTCGGGCGGTCGCGTCAGCTCTGGACGAACCCGTTGATGTACTATCTTCCCGACGATGACGGGGACGTTGTTCGATGTCTACATTAACACTAGGAAATTCCTGTTTGGATATGCTCGTGAGCAGCCCCCGCGGCCGGATTTTCAGGGTTGAGACATTTCAACAGTTGATAACGCCTTTTAAGCAGCGACACTTTGCCCAGACGAGGATATATTATCGTCGGCGCTTCGACTTTTCACGATGTAATAACCAAGTCTAATGCAGTTACGTTTTCCAAGCTACAGGTCAATAATACTCTCCTTTGCTATGACCTCAGTAACCAGGTCGCGTTTTGTTAACACGCGCATTGTCCTTGACCCACTCAGGCCTGCATTTTCTGCAAGCTTGAGGATCTCTTGAGTCGTGATAGTGACGCTGCTTGGAATTATGGTAAGAATCCTACACTGTTATCAGCTCATTTCCTTTTCAACAAGAACAGAGAGATTACATAGTCCGACGATTGCCATGTATGTCCATGTTCTCGATAAACTCAATGACTATTTCGCTAGTGAGTCCTGGAACAGATTAGTACCTCTATAATTGGAATCAGTAGCTTAATTATCCAGCGTAGGAACTCGAAACATGCCGGACCGTCAATGACAGTAAGATGTTCTTGCTATTAACTTTTAGCGAAGCCAGGAGTTTGTGGGGACAAATCTGACCTCAGGGCCATTAATTTCGATCCCAAGGATATCCTGACTCAAAGCCCCAGGAGCAAATAGCTTCGTCTTCGGGGCCCATTTGAATGCCCATCGCCATATTTGCCTGGATACATCTTAGATTCACATACCCCTCAAGCACTGAGCGTAAGATACCTCCTTGAAGATTGTCTCGAGCATATCATTTGCCTTCTGTCTATTGAAAGGGAGGGGCCGGATTAGGTTGGTATAGTCCTTGAAGATAGAATGCTAGACGGCGATGTGCAAGGGCGTCAGGCCTGTTTCTTGCTCTCATAATTGATATCTACACTCAAGTCGAGGAGCTTGCTGACGCATTTGTCGTGGTGGGCGCTGGCGCTTTAAATAGTGTATATGAGAGGGATCCCGAATTGCGCGTTCTACAGAAGCTTGGTCGCTTTCTGAAGAATAGTCTTAATGGCACTGGATGGGGCTCTTTCACAGTAATAATTAAGTATTCTCCCGTTGATTCATCGCTGGAAATCATAAATAGTATTAAACTAATGCCTCTCTTTTAGCAATAGGCGCTAGTTTTGCAGTGATGAGTGAGGAAGTAAGTCTCATCTAAGGACTAGGTTATTTCGAATGTGGGCGATAGCACACAGGCTCAATGTTGCTAGGGCAGATCCATATGGCCAGAACAGCTCTGACACAGTATTATTTGACTTCCCCCGGTGCTAACAAAAACAAGATCGTAGCGTAACTAAAAGTTCAGTACTAAAGTCTAATTAACGTGTATAGCCTTAATAGCCCTTTAGTTCAAACTCTCTTCAAAGTCAAATGTCAAGAAATTGGCTATAAAAGAGCGAGGCAGGCCGCGCTGCCATTTCCAACAAGTACTAAACAACAACTTCACCATACCTGATTCGAGACCCAGGAATAGGTCATATCCCTCCTAACCTAAACAAAAACGCTGCTAAGATTGCAGGTGGAAGAGCCACAATGAGGGCCCCCAACCCGGCTCCTCCTTGGACATCACTCTTGAGAGTCGACCACAGCACACTAGTCAGCACGCTCGCTAGTATTGTAAGGATGGCAATCCAGAAGATCACCTCGCGGTTTGGTCCTTCGATGATGTGCACTCCCCACCCGAAGCACGCCTCATCGCAGTCAATTACTCGTTTGTTCAATCGCTTTGGCAAACGCGGAAACCAGTCATTTCGTACGGGGCTTAAGTCTCCTTCACCATGATCGAGGTAGTGAATGAAGATCTCTGGTGGCATTGGTAGGAGCGGTCTTAGAGGTTTTGGAGAATATTCGTAGTCAACAGAGTCGTCCGGAGGGATACAGTTTGGTCGGTTGCAGACAGAGATGTAGGCGCCTCGACGATTCCAGAGCGTAAACTAAGCGGCTGTAAGCTACGATCCAGTACGCCTACTTGCTACGGATGCGTAACTTACTTGCACAAACTCGATGGTGGCTGGCTTGATTAGGAACTTAAATCGCGAGCGCAGACCTCGTGTCTTGAGATACTCATTCTTCATTATGAAGAAAACAGCAGCATCAGACATCGCGCCAGATGTGTCAATTTCTGCTAATGTCTTGTAGATGCCGCCTGTGTTGACACAAAGGGCTAAGAACCTTGGTTGTCTAATGCTGACTTGCGAAGAGACACTGGAGCTTGTCGCAGCCATGAGGCCCTGTTTCATTAGATTACCCATAGGATTACCCATGGGATTGCCTATGTTGCTAATCCCACCTTGTCTTGTGTTCCCTGAAGAATTAGGAATGGATGCGTTCGGGGAGCTAAGTGGAACGTTGGAATCTTGGTTTGTGCTTGTTTGCTTAGGGTTCTGTAAGGATAATGCTAAGCTATCAAGATTTTCATCGCTGCTGGGGAAATCAGCATATAGATTCGCTCCACAGTCCTATTACAGGTTAGTGATTATTACTTAGATATTTCTATTCAAATCACGATAGTTCTCGCTTCGGTGTTTCAGCCCAGCTCATTAAGTAACGAGAGAGGCAAGACTTACACATTTCCACTCAATGCGCCGAAATTCTGGTTTCACCTTTGGCCTGGTGATTTTCCTCATCCAGGAAAGACACCCCAAAAGATAAGCTACTACATGAGATTTCTTGCAATTAAGTGGCTGCTTCCTCAGTTGTTTTCCATCTGCAAACAGAGCAGTCAATTCAGGCTCTCGCTCTCCTTTTACCACGTCCCTACATAGTTGCGTGGAACTGGAAGAACTGATCTGAAAAACAGTCAGTTGCAGGTTGTTTTCCGAGTCGCGGTCCTGATCTCCAGGAAATAGAAGCCCACGGATATTCTCCTTGCGATGGCTGAATGGCTGTGCTGTGGTGAGTAACTCTCTAGGTGCCTCTAGTTTGGAGAGCATGCCATCACTGTTAATAACGACCGCATCTTCCTCGTTTTGACTGCTCTTGTAGAATTCATTTGGGGTGACATGAGACGGAGCGCCTTGAAGCGATTGCAAGACAGCCTCATCATTTCTATCAGAGAACATCGAGGAACGAAGGGCTCCTCCAAGCGTGGATTTCTGTATCTTGCCAGGCGGCGTGGGCGTGGCTGACGCAAAAAACCCAGAAGCCTCGGTGCCTGAGATGTGTTTAAATGCTTCTAGGCCAGAATCTTGGTCATGCGGTGTGTCGAGTTCATTGAACAGGGGGAGCTTATGGTGATGGTGTGCGGAATGATCCTCAGTATCGGTGCCAACATGAGATGTGGCATCTTGGGATTTCTCGGACGCACAAGAAGGATCAGATACGTTGTCCATATCAGCATAAGTCGCGATTAGCTCTCTCTCAGGAAATCGAACCTGAGGCGAGGATTGATAATCGAGCGGGAAGAACTGTTGTTGAGCCTCCACATCTTCGCACCCTTCGCTGCGGGGATGAATAGGGCTCATGGCCGGTGTGGTGAAATTGTCGTCTTCATTGTCACCATCATCATGGGATCCAAGGGACTGAGACTGCTGATCTGATGGGCCATCAGTATTTACGTGTAGAGCAGAACTGGTCAGTAAAGGCCGGCTGTGGTTACTTAGGTTATGGAATTCGCTCACGGCGTTGTTACTGTCACCTTGGTCCTCTGAGGGCTTCAATTCCGAAGCTGCTCTCAAAGCCGCCGCTTGTCGGGCTTCATATTTTTCTTGCTTCTTCTCCTGTTTGTCTTTGGCCCTGCGGTTTTGGAACCAATTCTAAAAGAGAACAGGTCAGCACAAGTTGTAGCTGTGAAACAAATCGGCTCGTACATTGATTCTGGGCCTCTCAAGGCCCAATTCGTCTGCAAGTTTCGCTTTCAAGCTTCTATTTGGCTTCGGGTTCACTTGAAATTCCCTCTCAAGTGTCTCAACTTCCTCTCTCGTTAGTCTGGGCTTTGACTCTGTCTTCCCCGATTGTGAGATGATTCGTTGGTATTGTTGCGATCGAGCAAGAGCCAGTTCCTGTGTTTCGTAATTGGTGTAGGGATAGCTGTGAGATGCCTGGACAGGGCTACTGAAGGTTTCCATGTCGTAATTTGGATGAGAGCCATGTCGGTCATTATCTTTAGAAGAGTATATTTCCATGTCGTTATCGCTCCCACTGTTGTGGCACAGTAGTATTCTGTGTATAGCTAAGGGTAAAGAAGTAGTATTGTGCGAGGACCATCTATATTATAGGCTGAGATCGGAAGAGTTTATTGCCGCATTATGTTATTTGAGGCGTTTAGGACGTATGGCACCATAAGCTTACCAATGCCCGGTAGAAACAGACAGGACTCTCGGTGTCACAAGAAGTGATTTGATGACTTTAGGGTAGGGTGGTTTTTGACAGTTACAAGGTGAATCTTATCGTATTGCCACCACTTGGCAACATCAGAAGGTCGCAAGTTTCGAAGAGCTCGCCTCTTTGCAGCCTTGTTTTCTTCTAAAGAGCAGTTGCTTTTCCTCCCAATTTGTCAAATGTGCACAATCCGAATTTGCTGATTGAGGGCAAGTTCATCCCAAGCGAGTTGAGTACGCATTCAGTAGAAACACTCATTCCCTTGGGTTCAGCTCAAGATTAATCGCCATCGACTGTTGTAGGGTTCTGGAACAAGAAGGCCATGAAAATTGAGAGGGGTAAGGGACGACGAGACTCTAAGCAGGTCCGAAGATGTGTCTACCGACCCCACTACAATTATACCCCACTGTAGCTTAGCCTCAACGAGTACTGCAGCTCTTACTGGGCAGTAGTATGGCCAACGAAGCGAATCTCAAAGGATAGCGATCAATTTTAGCTAAAAGGAATAAAGTTGTTCAGCCCTAATCCTTTGGCCGGATGTTTTCTGTATTACGAAGTAAAAGAAGGAAACCTGACGTTGATGATTGAATATAGTAAATAAAGTTCAAGGAAACGAAAAACAAAGAGACTTGCAGTGTCCTAATACGGCTAGTTTTACCTAAATAGGCTAATCATGTACCTTGCTGTTTCTAAGGCCTTTAGTTAGCTGTACCAGCCCTAATCAATAGTGGACCTTTCAGCAATTCCACAAGCCACACATTTAGCTATACAATTAGCCACACACTTAGCCACAACTGGCCAGCCATACAGCCAGCCATACAGAGGTAGCCATACAGCTGGCCACAGAGGTGGCACGGGGCCGTAGGCCCCATCCCCCGGGAGCAATAGCGGTGGTGGATGGGAAGGGGGGCATTATGGGCACCCAACCGTCTAACTCGCTCAGTTGTGCCAGCTAGCAATATATGCTTCGCCAATATGGATGGATCCCATCTGAAAGCTCTGGCCATCTTGGCAGCATGCAGGCCTCAGCCGCACGTCTCAGCCGCACGACTTGAGTACCTACCTTGAGTAGTGGAGCCATCTCCTTCATGATGTTATCATTTCTTATATATCTCATCTTCTGTAGAATATTATGACATTGCGAGCGAAGCTCGATACAGAGTATAGGATATAATTTGCTCTAATAGCTCATGGCTGCCTCATCATCCCAAGATTACAGCTACGTACCGTTGAGTGGGCTCGAACAGATTAGGGTCTTACGACTACTAAAGTCCAAGTCGCCAGAGGATCCGCTTCAAGGCGAGCTGTTTGAGCGGCCACTTCATAAAGCGTTTCCAACGTATGAAACAGTTTCGTATACCTGGTCAGTTACATAACGCCTTGAGCATAAACACAATGTAGGACTGATGAAGGGTTGTTGCGCAGGGGAGGTCAGCAGAAAGACCACTACATCTACATCGATGGCAAGCGCCTTTCTATCACCAAAAATTGCTCAGAATTGCTGTTCAGTTTTCGCAACCCGCGGCGCCGGGACGCTAGCAGTAGGCGGAGGCTGTGGGTCGACTCCATTTGTATCAACCAACAAGATGAGGATGAGAAGTGCGCTCAGGTCGAAATAATGCACCAGATCTACCAAAGATCCAGCCAAGTTTTGATATGGCTCGGCCAAGCAACTCCGGAAAGCGATCTCTTGTTCCAGAACATTCGCAGGTGCACGTGGCAGTGGTGGAACCCTTTGCGAAGCAAGAAAAAAGCGGCGCAAATCATATGGGATATCGAGCAGCAACTTTTGAGTAAAAATCCTACGGCCAGTCTCAAGCGTGTTACGTGCTAACCACCGGCTCTACAGTGCATCCTGAATGGATCCTCGACCTAGTTGCGAGGCCATGGTTCACCAGAGTCTGGACCATCCAAGAAGCCTCTAGTGCGATGTTTGGTGTCCTTCGATGCGGCAAGGAGAAGTTGTTGATCGGTACACTGTTCACTTGGTACCGCCAAGCACTCAATGGAGTCTCGGAAGTCTACTACAACATCGCAGCACTCTTGGAGAACATTGAACGCTTTACGCTGCATTTCAGAGTACGAATAGGAGTTCACAGAACCTTATTGGATTTTGTTCCAGCAGGCTTCTACCAAGACTTCAGTGTCACCGAGCTAATGCGGGATGTCAGACTTTGTGGTGCATTCGAGCCAAAGGATAAGATCTTTGCTTTGCATGGGCTGCTTCAACGAGGAGGTATTATCTTGCCTCCAGTGGACTATAAGCGCTCGCTCAATGAGATCTACTATACTGCAACGTTGCAATTCCTAAAGAATATTCCAAAAAAGGCAGGGGCACTACAACTCATAGCACTGGTCACAGGCCGCCAAAGCGGTCGATCAGATCCCCACCTGCTTCCGTCATGGGTGCCAGACTACAGTGACCAGCTTCCACCATATCAGGTTTTCGATAACAATGGCAATGTGCATCGGAACGGCATGGAACCCGACTTCCATTTCTCCCAAGACCATATGCGCCTTTGTATGCCTGCTGTGGTAGTTGATCGTGTGCATAAGGCTTCCAGACGCACATTGTGGCATCCTGATCAAGTCCTCGTTGCTGGAGACAATATCATAGTGGAAACTCTTAAGACGCCTACACGCGCACAGAAGACTATCCTAGCACTGCAAGAATGGATCAGGCTCATTGCTCATTTTCCGAACCTGTATGAGCCTACCCACCAGTCGAAGCAAGAGGCATTCTTCGCTACAATAGGTGCCCATCGCGGAGCGACTAACATCCACATGCAAGTCAACAGGATAGCGTCTCTTAGACAGAAACGTCCAAATGCCGCGCAGCTCAGGAAGCTTAGCGAGGATTTAGTACGACATCGAACTTCCGAGCCAATATCGATGGTAGATATCCTAGCACACCTTTACAAATACACCTTTGAGGGTGATGCTAAAACTTGGTGGTCCATTATCATGGCCAACGATCCCGCATATCCGGGGCTGAACAGAGATGCCTTGTTTGCGCTACTTGCCTCGACAGTAGACAGGAACTTCAATGTGGCAACCCTTAGGGGTGAAGTTGACGAGTGGCTCACACTTCTCACTTTAGACGGCGTCTTACCAGGACTTTGCGAGTCCATTATCACAGCATGTCGTGGTAATACATTCTTCTGCACTGAAGCTGGATATATGGGTGCGGGGACAAACACGATATTTGATGGAGATCTGATTGTCTACATAGGTGGCTTAGATTGCCCTATGGCTGTGAGACGATGTAGTGATGGACATAAACTTATAGGTCCAGTACATGTGCATGGTATCATGAACGGGGAACTCTGGCCTGCTGTTAGTGATATATATCGGTCGAAGAACACTTCCGGCAACAACATAACCGGCGGGATACAAAGATATTATTGCGACCTCGAGCTGATCTGAGACACACCTTATGGCGTTGACGCGACAGGTAGCCCAATAATGCAGCAGCGTTGTTTTCAACGATGACAGTGGCCAAGATCGAACATCCGGCGGATGTCTTACAGGTTGCTGGGCTGTCTCCGGTTTCGGAAGATGCTCTCATTGTTTTGGTTAAAGATGAAGATTTTTGTTCTACACCAAAGCGCTTGAGGCGTAAGGTAGGCTTCCATCTGTACCCTAAAGAGTTATTTAGCCAGTTCTAATAGAATTAATAATCGGATTCATCGCGCTTTGGCACAACCTCCAGACTCCACTCGTTCATGCGTCCAGTCTGGGAAGAAGCTGCTTGTGCCGTACCATTCTCGTACCGAATCAGATGAGCGCGATTATTGCCAACGCTCAATTCGATAAGCCGGGGTAGAGTCTGTGACACAATAGCCGCGGCCTTGTCTACGGTTTCAGCCCCTTCTTTAACGACCTGAAGTTGATACGCCCTTCCATCACATCCATCAGAAGCATTACCACAATACAAGCCACCATCCCAACCTAGGTTTAACTCCGAAGCGTCTGGTAACTCGAGTCGGGTCAGGTTTGTGAAGCCTGAGAGCGTTTCGAGTGCTGCCTGTGAAGTATAAGTATGGGCCTTCTGTAGTGACTTGCACTGGTCCCAAAGTTCCCGATACAACAACAATAAATTGCTGATGTGAGATTTTGGTGTATTCATCGAGACCTATCTGTGCATGTGTAATAGTACAAAAGGAAGCAAATGGTTTGCAGGTGTAAAGCTAGAAGTAGGCGGTCCAGACCCACTTCTTCTGTCGGTCCTGTAGCTACCTACTACCTTCCCATATTGTAGGTCCTTAAACCTTCAGTCAACCGGGGAGATTTACCTTGAGCGCACCTTCGTTACCCCTAAACTCGCTATTATATTTATAATAAGAATGCGCCCTGCCCCTGAGCCCTAAGCTTTCGATACCCGGCATGGCCATTAAAATGTCTTGAGAAATATTAACTGCGACGTTGCACTGGAGAGACGAATCGTAGTCAAATACCATCAATTATGATTACTGGTATCCAATACTGCATATCATGTTCCAGCCTACTTCGAGCTGTCCACTACCACTGGCTGACCGGAAAAGCGAGAGACTAACTGAGCCACGCACAACTTCATTTTAAACTTGCTTGAGACACAATGCTAACCAGGATAGAGAGGGCTTCTCGGGTCCACACTCAGTGCCAACTCCTAACAAGTCCCAGAAGTCTATGCTTGGAAACTAAATCCGTAAGAGAAGCACCAGATGCGATGCGGGTTGGATAAGTATTAGCACAATCTAAGAAATTCGGCCTAAGGAACTACTAAACAACATTATATATAGCTTGTGTTCCCCACCTGGGTATGTGGGTTACCAACTGCCTGGGTGTTCATATTATAGATGTTCAAGTCTTTGGCTAAGTCTTTGATTGGTCCTCTATCTCTCTCTCGATTGTTTCTATATAAGTTTGCCGATTGCGTCTTTTAATTGTTGTATCCATTCTGCGTAATCGTCGCAGAATAGTTTGTTAAGAAATTCATTTTCGTCCTCCGTTCTTATTCTACCCTCTCTTAAACTTTTAGTTAAGCGTGTGAGCCGATAGTATTGTTGTTCAATAAAAGCTTGCATTCTTAAATTAAGCTGTTATTGTTGTATAAGCCTTTTTTAAATTGCTTCCGTTCTAACGCTAAAAAACTGGACAGCTTTTAAGTCTTTATTCTTTGTGCTGATAGCTTCACGTAACCGTGATTATATACAGTTAAAATTAGGAGAAATACTTTAGTATAGCTTATTACAAGCTAACCAAAAATCGAGATCTTTGCTCTCGTAGTTAGGGCCTATAATCGGTCTTAAGTCTAGCATGATAAAGTTATTGTTTAATAAAGTTATTCGATAAATTATTGTTTGGTAAAGTTAGAAATAGCAGCATGCAGGCCTGCCTCGCCCTTATATAGCCAATTTTCTAGTATTTAACTTTAAAAAAAGTTTGAACTAGAGGGCTATTAAAGTCATACACGTTAATTAGACTTTAGTATTAAACCTTCAGTTACGCTATGATCTTGTTTTTGCTAGCATAGGGGGGAGCTAAATAATACTATACCACAGCTGTTCTAACCATCTAGATCTGCCTTCGCGGCATTGAGCCTGTACGCTATCGCTCACATTGGAAATATAGCTTATGTTAAGATAAAAGCCGAAATTACACGTTATGCATACAAATGCACGAAATTATATGTTTTTTAGTAAAGAAATTAAAATATATTAAAATGTATAAACATTAAACAACAATAATAGTAATTAAGTAAGTATTTTATAGAGCTTTAAAAAGATCAGCAAAACAGTTAAAGTATTACATGTGCAAAACATTACAAACCAACTAACTGTGCTAAGCAATCTGTTATAATCAGCAACATTAAATGTTATCACATTTTAATTTATTAGAAAAATGTAAGAACAAGTTTTTTTGTCAGTTCAGAGATATAGATTTGTGGACAGACACAACGATTCTTTCGGGTGATCCTCTGATATCCGATTCGGAACGCCCGTTATCAATCCATTAAAAGCTACAATACCCTAAAGCACGAGCAAGATGTGAGGCTAGCTTATACATCCCAGGGTCCAGGACCGACGAATCGCAACTCTTCTTCTGCTATATGAATCTCAAAAGTCTCATTCGTCTGGAAACCCGCTTTGGCAATAGCTTCTAAGCGGGATGGCACCGCACCCTGACTCAAAGCTACCTCAAAAGCTGCGAAATCATCCTGTACGTCTTGCACAGTGGGAAAGCCAGCAACTTTATTGATGGTACTCTTGGCTTGAGTGATTGCGTACCGGTCCCAGCCTGCGACACGGCGCGCGAACTTGTCAACGAAATCTTCGAACTGATCATCTGGAATTGCGCGGTTGATCCCTGGTGGTGAATCACACGTTAGCCTAGAAACACTCTCGAGCACCAAACTGCTCTGGAAACCGATGGAACCTACATCCATAGAGAGCAGCTGTGTCAGCATCAAAATCGTCGGCTCCGATCACGATCTCCAGTGCTCGGCTCCGACCCGTCAGCCTCGGCAGCAACCGCAGTCCACCACCGCCGGGGAACACTCCTGAATATCTAAGTTAGCACCAGGCCAATATAGGGTACCGAACATGCAAAGGAAAAAATAGTTCCGCGTGCAACCATCTATATAGCTTACCAGTGCCCACCTCAAGCTGCCCCAAGATAGCTTTCTCCTTGCTGCCGAACCTCACATCTAGCGCGGCTGCTAGCTCTGCACCGCCGCCCCGGACTATGCCTCGGATTGCGGCGACAGTTAGGACTGGAAGATTTGCTAAACGAGTAACATTTCCCCAGTAGGCAGGCCCAGTAAATTCGGGCGAGACAGGGTTAAAGACGTCGAAATGCGCGATCCAAAAGTTTTCCGCGCTGGAGTCAAACACAACGACGCTAACGTTTGGGTCATTTGCGATCTCATCGACGAGATTGTAGAAGTCCTTGAACCAGGCGTTGTTCTCGAGATTGAGCGGGGGGTTGGAGAAGGTCGCTCGCCAGTATGATGGGGTAATTTTGGTAGTAACAATTGCTGATGACGCTTCCTGGGGGGTACCAAGGGCAGTGATCGCTGACGCGGTCATCATCGAGATGAATGTAAGAAAATGCATCTTAAGAATAATACCACAGGAGGAATTATTGTGTGTGCTTTCAATGTTGTATGAGAGAAACCATCGAGTGCGAGTACCACGGTTTTTATAGCTGCCCCTTAGCATAGGCCCGAAACCAAAAGTGAAGACATGGTCCGTAAATACTTACACAACCCTCCTCTGACCGTGACTTCGCGGAGAGAAAAGGCAAACGTAAGGGTTTATAAGCTACCTAATAATAGAACATCAACTTGGAACTGTCTATGACGCTGACAAATCAAAGTAATCACAAAATCAAGATAATCCTAACACAAGATAATCACAAATCAAAAAATTGCCAGAAAGGCCGCTAATACCAAGTATTTGCGGATTTAACATCTGCTCTTCATAAATTCCGACAAGCTAAAACCGGACCCTTGGCATTACAAGAGAGTCCCTAATTGTTTTGCAAGAATCAAGACAAAGGCCCCTACTGGATGTCGTTGTTGCTCTATTGTTTAAAGCCAGATTCTCCGTGATATAGAGCGATCTTGTACCAATCAACATTGGACGACGCAGGAGGGCGTTTTCCCAGGTGTAGGACAGAGCAACATAAGGCGGAGTTTGAGTGACAGCGTGTGTCGTCAGCTCGCATCGAATGGCGGGCTTGTCATCTAGAATAACTTTATATCGACAGGGAGTCAAGTAAAACAGCCGTACGTAAGCGTTGGGGTCGCGCAGGGGCCGATATTCATAGGTCTGAAGCTCCTGGAGCTGGACGTAGTGATGCGGAGTAACTTGCACGGTGGCGCAGCTGACTCCAATTGCTACCACTTGAGGACAGCAGATCTAGTACACAGTAAACAGCAGATTTAGTATTTCTCTATTGAAAATAGAGAGATATATATATTGAGTATATATGTCATGTAACTAATAGAGTTGTAGTAAGGCATCGTGTGAATGGACGAAGAATTTCCCAACGTGCTGCGGAGGCAATGCATCACGCCGGAATTTCCTCCTTTAACCTGATCGGTGGCGCTCACTTCGACTTGGCATTATGCTGTTATTATAAACAGTTTTGGACAATACAATCACTGATAGGTATTTTACTTCAGACCTGCTTCATATCACGCTGCTGCCTGACTCGTGCTCTCACGGAAGTACGATTCATGTCTGAGAGCAAGCCGGCAACTCATATATTTACCTATGTAATGTATTGCGTGATAAGAAGTTTCTAACAGTAATAAGCCTGTGCCTTGCTAAGACCGAATGATAAAGCGCTGCCACAAGTAGTTCAGAAGAGGCTTCGTTCCAAACGAATAAAAAGTCTGCTCACTTTCATCACATCATTGCCACATAACAACGTCGACAACACCTAATTATATGTTGATAATGTCACTGACCCGCTTGAAGAAGACCCGAGTCAGCCGACCAGATAGCTCCAACCATTCCATGCCATCACAGGCGATGGCGGCAAGGTATCTGTTGCCTCTATCATTATGCTTCATCCACAGGGTAAAGCCACCAGTCGACTCGAGCCTGACGTCAACATGTTCGTCCTCTCGTTGATGCCTTGACCCATAATTGACACCCCAACCATCCCCATTGGTATAACGGCATTCCCCATTATAAGCACCAAGGTAGATGAACCCCATCTAGTTATGATAGAGCCTGTAGCAAAAGTGCTGTGTTGCTAGGCCGCTGTAAATCCTAAGCATCAAGCAATCTTGGTTGCTGCCGATGCCGGAGAATATTCTGTTGGTGCCTTTGACCTAGCTCACGTATATGCCGCCGTCCGTCAGGCCTAAGTGGACGCGAGAATTACGTGCCGGTCCAAAATAGGGAGGCCGAAATTAATCGTGCCGCTCGCCATAATCTTCGGCTCGGAGCGCGATATCCGCAGCACGGGAGCCACCCCATCGTCCTTGTGTATGAAGAGGTAGAAGCCGCCGGCGGGGTCGGCTCTGGGATGGACGTGCTCGTAGTCCCTCTGCAGGTGCGCTTTGCAGGCGAGCTTCTCCCAGTTATCCAACCTTGGGTACCGTTTAGTTTATACGCCGGTGAGTTTTTTATAGTTATAAAGTAATATAAAAAATTTGATATTAAATAGAGAAGGTAGTACAAAAAGATAAAAATTAAAAAGACGAAAACTTATAGTAGATACAATATCCCAGATAGTTGCTTTATATCAGCTGGTCGTTTTACAATAGCTATCGCAGCTATTATAGCCCATACTAAACTACAGTAGTATACTTATTTCCAACCCTGATCAGCCACCAGTACTGGAGGTTCGATTCCCTCAGTGGCCAAAATTATCCTTCTTTCACATTGTACGCATCGCCTCCTTTCCGCCACGATTTTACTTACATTAATAGCACCACCTAGAAGCTTATAGTAGTATATTCTACTTTTAACGGTACTGAGGGCCGCAAACTGTCCTGCCTAACCCTTTTAAGTTGGATTAGCATGTGTGCGACCCTGACTTTATCACGCAAAAGGAGTTTGCGAGGGTTTATTTTGGTCTTGTGTTGATTATAGCTATGGAAAGGAGTTTGTTCACTGCTTATACACTACGGTGCCTACTGTTCTATCAATAGAGAAACTAATTCAGGTAGAATTCCGACATCCCTTCTCTGACAGTTGTGAATTACTTGTTAGCTAATACCGGTTTGCGACAAGTCGCTATAATTAGTGTCCACGTCAAACACCAGCCTTGCCCATTGTACTTCTCAGTTAGATGCCTTACGATATGGTCATCAAGCACACCACTCGCTTTTTCCTTGCTCTCCTCGCTCCAATACGCTTTGACCATCCAGTCCCTCATCATCCCAAAGCTGCACAGATAATCCTCAGCGCTCTCGACTCGCATGACGTGTTCCACCGTCTGCACCTTGACATCTAGAAATCCGTAGTTTTCGAGTTGTTCCGAGATGAGGCCGGGATCTACGAACTCGGATTTTCCGTTAGGCGCCATGGGCATGGGGTTGGGAAGCGGTGCCTCAAACGGTAGCGTTTCGAAGCTCGACCTCATGTCGGGCACCCAACCCGAGTTATCCTTATGCCACACGGTGAAGGCGACTATACCGCCGGGCTGAAGCACTCGCATCGTCTCTGTTGGTATCATTAGCTATCGACTATCTAACAAACTGCATGAACATCTCGGTCCACTCCATGATCGATGAGCAGTGACGTACCTTGCAAAACCTCCCCAGGATTTGGGATCACATGCATAGCAAAATTAATGGTGACATGTGAGAAGGATGCGTCAGGAAGATCCGATTTCTAGAGAGTCATTAGATTAGTTCCTCATCATCCGCAGGGCAGGACCATACCTGGGCATCAAGAATCGCAGTCTCGACATTGACCCATTTATGCTTCTCAGCACGACTTTTCAGCGTATCAACCAAATTGTCATTGACATCTGCACAAACCATCCTACTTCGCGATAGCACCTGCCTGTCAATAGTCTCTTGCAGGTGTGCGGCAATCGGACCAGTTCCACAAGCATGGTCTAGCAGGATGAAGGGCTTGCTCGTCGATGCATTAAGGCCAGCTTTCGCAAGGAGTAGGCCTGCCGGCCGTCTCATAATCCTTTCCGAATCCGCGATGAACTTGTCTAGCTGCTCATCGTTGAATCCGGAGGAGAATGTTTTGAACATCTTCCCCAATTCTTCTTGAACTTTCGCCATTGCTGGTATTTAGAATAATATAGGGTAGTTTGAACAGAATAGCGGAAGAAGCAGTGATCGGATCTGCCCGGTGGTTTTCTGAATATGCCTCCAAAGCCCTGAACCCGGCCCTCCTTATATAGCTCGTTCCTCGCTGACATTTGCGTGGCTCCTGAGGTATCGAACTCTCCGGAAAGTCTCCGGTCCTCGAAGGCTATCAAGATATGAGAGAAAAAGTAGCCGATGGAACAAGGGATTGACTAACCTCTATGTCAAAGAAGCCGCGACACTAATAATTGTTTTCCTAATATTCCTTTGCATTATATTAGCACACACCATGTAACCGCGTATCGACCGAGGAGGGCCCCTCATTGTCTAAGCATGAACCCTGGCAGTGTCAGCATAAATAGCGTAGTACCATGGAAAGTACTACGGTTAACCTTTTAACTTTCTAATAGGCAGAGAGCAATATTAATAGGGCGCGCTTTAAATCATTCTTTGCATCTAATGGAACTAGCCATTGTTATTAACTTGTAGGTCCTCTAGTGGTAAAATCGCTCTGGTTGGCTATCCTAACGACTCCTCGGAACTTTAAACTCGAGACTACCTATCTTTTTGCTCCTATAAACTAGTCACGCGTAGTGAAATAAAAGGTATATAAAACTTAATTAACTTAGTCAACTATTTATAAGTAAAATAAAAAAACTTTTTTATATACATAAGAGCTTTATATACTTTAGTATAGTATATACTATATTACCCTTAACCTATTCTTTTAATACTCCCGCTTAAAAAAGCATCGTATATTTTATTAAATTAATATAATTGCTTCTACAGCTTTTGCATTAATAATACTTCTATACTCTTACATATTACTATTACGAAATAATAATATAAACATATATTTTATATAAAACTAACTTTTTAGTTTTCGCGTTAAACAATACTTATAGTTCCTATATTAATTAATACTTTTTATTTTTTAATATAATCGTATTATTTATACTTTAAGTATTTGTTTTCTTACTAGTTTTTTATATACTTTAATATAATTTATTACTTAGCTTATATATAATTAAACTTTATAGCTATAAATGTTATTATAACTAACTATTTCAACTATATAATTAATTTTTAACATATTAACTATTATAACAAAAATAAGTTATTAACTTATAATTTCTTTTTCTGCTTTAATAAACAAAATAATTAATAATTATAAAGTTTAATAATTTATAATATCGTTAAACGTGTTAATCACGGTTAAAAGTTTAAGCTACGATTTATTATATTATTTAAGTTCTATTAATTTACTAAATACTTTACGTTTAAATCTTATTACTACTAGTTAATTTTATTAAAATTGTTCTGCTATTTTTATCAAGTTTTTTATAAATATACTAAAACATCTTCTTTTTATTTAAGTTTATATATTTTAAAACGCGCGGGTAAAAATTACTAAGTTCTTATTTTTTTAACAAACATTAATCTTTTTTTATTTTTATGTTTGCTTATTTTTAAAAATCTTATTTATATTTATAAACAAAAACTACTATTTATTAAATACTTTAATTTAATCGTTTATAATTAGTTTAGTTTTATTTAATAAACTTAATTATTTTTAAACTTATAAGTTAATTTAAATAAATTAATTTACGCTTAATTTTCTAGTATTTTTTATAATTTTAATACTTTTTTAAACCTTTTAAACATATTCTTAATTAATAGTTTAATTAAACTATTTACTATTATATTTACTATAAAAACTTATTCTAGTTATATTATTTCTCGCTTTATTTGTTTATAAATAAAGTATATTTAAATATTAATATGTTTATTTTTACTGTATTTTATTAAGTTTTTTACTAGCATGATTACTTTTTAATTATTACTATATATTATAACAGTATTAAAATCTTTTAGTATTTTTAAGCTTTTACTTAAGTTTTTAAAATCGTTAGCTATTTTATTAAATAATAATAATAATAGCTATATTATTTTTTATAACGTTAATAATACTTTAATATTTTACTTTATAAGTTAATAGCGTTATTATGTTTTAAAGTTTTAATAACTAACTAATTATTTCGCTATTAAAATTAAAAATATATTTTAAAGTTAACTTTTATATATTAAAGTTTTTTTTTAGTTTATATTAGTTTATTCTAATAAAAGTTTTAGTAGTTTTTAAAGTATTAAACAGTAAGTTTTAGTTTTTATTAAATATTATAGTATACGTTTTATTACTGCTTTATATATTAAATCTAAATTTAATATATATTTATTAATATATAAAACAGCATACGCTATATTTAATCGCATGCTTATTATTAAATATATTAATAATCTTATAAAAAACTAATAATTATATTTGTTTTTATTAGGATATTTTTAGTTTAATTCAGCTTTTTATAACTTTATTATTATTATTAAAGTATTGGTTACTTTATAGTTTTTTATTTTATATTAAATAAGTATTTTATTAATATATCTTTATTAGTTTAAATAAATAGTTCTTTTTATTTTATTATAATATATATAAATACTTAAATAATACTAGCAAAATTTTAAATCTGTTATTTAAAAACGTTTACTTAATATAATTTTAACGTTTTTAATTTTTAATTTTTTTTTAACTATAAACAAGTTATCCATATAAATAATAATAAATAAGCTTATTTTAATATTTATAAAAACTTTATAGTCTATATTTAGTAGCTTAAATCTTAATATTGCAAAAAATTTAAATAATGTTTTAAACTAAACTTTAAATACTTGTTTTAAACTATATAATGCTTTTTTTAGTTTATATATTTATTTTATACTATTTTTAAATTCTTATAATTATTTAATATAAATATCTTTTTTTATTTTTCCGTAAAAAAAAACTGTTTTAACGTTTATTTATTTAATCTTAAAGTTTTATACTATTATAATAATAAATAAAACTTTATAACTTATTAGCTTAATTATTAACGTGAAAATCTTAAAGTAATCTACTTTCTTAATTTACTTAAAGCTTTTAACTACTTATTTAGCTTTAAAATAAATAATTTTATTATTTAGTTCTTATTTTAGCTTATAAATCTATTTTCTTTATAATATATATATTTTAAAAGTTCGTTCTATTAGTTTTTAGGTTTAATTATCTATAAATAACTAATATTTCACTTATATTGCTTTTTTTTACTTATTATAATTATAATCTTTTAATGCTTTTACTATTATTAATAGTTCTATATTCTATAACTAGTTTTTTAATATAATAGCTAATACTAATATAATATAAAATGCTTATATATATAAATCTAGAAATAACTAATAGTTTTTAAATATATATTATAACTTAAAACGGCTAAAAACCTAATTACTTATATTAAAATTAAATAATTAATTAATAAAAAAAGTATAAATATTTAATTAATAGTATTTATTATAGTACTTTAATTTAACGTAATAATATTTTAACGTTGTTTTTTAATTAATAAAAATGTTAGTTTTTAAATTATAGTACTGTTTTTTACGTTATTTATTTATACTTTAATAAATACTATTTTTAAAGCTGTAAATTTAACTGCTTTTTTTATATTAAAATAAACATTTTATTTTATTATTTCGATTATTTTACTGTTTTTTGTTAGGATTTTATAAGCAATATTACTATTATAGCTTATTAAAATACTTAATGTTAACTTTAAATTAAGCTTTTTACGTTTTATAAAAAAAAGTAAGTACTAGATTTTAGTACTTAATATTTTAATATAAAAAATAGTTAGCTATTAATTGTTTGCTTTTTTAAATAAAATAATATTAATAACGCTATAAAAGCTTTTATTATAAAAATAGTTAATAGTTATTATAATTTTAAGCTAATATTTAAAAAGAAATTACTACTTATTATAGTTAGTAGCAGCTTTTTTTATATTATAATATTAAAGCTTTTTATTATACTATTATATTAATACTGTTTTATAAGTGCTTATTATATATATATATCTTATTAAACTTTTTATTTTTTACTAGTTTTAAAAATAAATTCTCCAGCTTTATTAGCATATACTATTTTATATTTTCTTTTTTATTTTTTTAGTTTCTATAAAAAGTCGACAAATTATTTAATATATTTCTATATATAAAACTTGTTTTTTATAAGCTTAAAAATATTTAATCGGCTAAAAAAATCGATTATTATAAGCTAGTATTTCTTTTTTTTATATTTTTAAATATAATATAGCCTATATATATTAATAAAGAATATATTTTTAATATATCTGCTTTAAAAAAGTTTACTTTTATAAAAGCTTTTTTTTATTTTTTTTAAATACGTAAGCTTTATAAGTGCAGTATATTTATACTTTTTCTATACTTTATATTATTTATTTTAGTTTAAAAAAAGATTTTTTATTTAAGTGTTTTATTCTTTTATACTATAGCTTTATATTAAAGCTTATAATATATACTGCAAGTACTAATAATACTGTTTAACTTGTTTATAAAACGAATAAGTTACTAAAATGTATAGTTTATATAATAGTTTTTAACAGCTTAAAAAACTATATTTTATAGCTTTTTTTAATAAAAGTTATTTTAGCTCTTTTATTAAATAGTTATATAATTAATATTAAATTTACTTTTAATATTAAAACGTATAAAACGTTTATAAATATTACTTTAATAAAACTATTAGTTATAATATACTGCTTAATAAAGTTACTTTTTTTTAATACTTTTATTTATACTCTTTTAACGCTAATAATAATAATTTTCTTTAAAGTAAAAGTTTTATAGTTAATAAGTTCGTTTTTATTTTAAATAATATACTGTTTATATTTAAAATCTAAAACTTATACTTATTTTAATAAATAATTTATTGTTAATTATTTATAATAATATAAAGCAAATAATAATATAAGTAGTAATTATAGTTATAAAGTATAAAAAAATAAAAAAAACAAAAATAAGAATAAAAATAAAAAAATGAAATAGTTTTATATTATATTTTTTATTTTATTATCGTTTTTTTTTAAATAAATAGTTAATATAGCTTTTTTAATCTCTTTTTTATTGTTTTTTTTTCTTTTTTTCTTTTTATAACTTAATTTCCGCTTTTTAAATATAAAGTTTACTATTTAATACTTAGCTTTAATATACTTAACTTTATTATAGTATGTATATTTCAAAACATAAACTAGTACTATTTTATTTTTATCCTATATATTTTCTGTTAGGGATTACAACCTCCTAGTTTAGGTTAGCACCTACTAAGTCAAGGATATAAGTATCTTTAACGTTCTCTTTTTCTTAACACTAAATAGTCAACCTTATCAATAATACTGCCCACTATAACATATATTATCAGAAATAAACGAGCTAGTATTAAACGTTTATTTAAGTGGGTGTTATTATTATATTATGTTAGTATCGCTCTATCTTTAAAGTGTACACTGCAAATTTTATATAGTGGGCCCCTAAATATAAAGCTATTACTGCACGCACTCTTAATATTCTATTTTATATAACCTTTTTATTTTAATACACCCCCTTAAAACTAACTACTAGTAGTTTGTTCTAAAAACTAGTTCTTTAAAGCTATTTACAAGAAATCTATTAATTAACTTCTTCTTTTAATAAAAAATCCTTTATAGCAGTTAATTTATTAATTCTTAATTTTTTTAACTTTTTTTGTTATAACTGTACTTTTATATCTATAAAGCTTAATTACTTTATTAAAATAAGCTATTTACTTACAAATAATACTTTTATAAGTCCGTTAGCAATTATATCGTTTAAAAGCACGTATTTAACGTTTAAAGTTCTTTTTTAAACTTTTTATCGCAGCTAATAATTATATATATCAATATAATATAGTTTAATCTTTAAACTAGTAATATTCTTTTTTAAAAGCTTTATCGTCTACTAATTATCGTACTAAAAAACAATCTATTAATTATTAAAAATAACTTCTAATTCACGTATTAGCCTGCTAATAAATATAGCTTTTTTTACTGCTTATATAAGTACTAATAATTCAGCTTTAATAATAAAAATAATAACTATATCTTGTTTATTAATTTTTAACCGATAATTTTTTTAAACAGCTTTATAATATATACTTAAAAACTCTTACAATCGATTATATTGTTTGCAAAAAATAAATCGTTTATTACGATTAAATCGTTCTCTTTTCTATATTTAAAAACATAATATTAAATATAAAATAAATAAAATATTAATTAGTTAGCTTTCTTATAATGTTCAGAGCTTAAATTTAAATTAAATCGTAAAAACTTTAAAGCTGCAAAAGCTATATTAAATCATATAATTACAGCAGCGTACAAAATAAAACTTAATTTACGTTAATATATATAAATCTCTTTAATTAATACTTTTTTTTTAAAAAAAAAAAATTTTTATAACTTTATTAAAATTAAATAAACTTTTCTGCTTAAATTATTTAGCTTGCTAATCTTTTCGATATATAAAAATTACAATAACTAAATTAATTTTTATTAACAATCTTAAATTATTTTCACGTTAAAAAACTATTAAAAGTTATTATTACTAATTATTTAATACTTCGTTTTAACTCTTAAATTAACCGCATAACTAAAGCTTTTTTATTTTACTAATATATAAACATTATATCGTCCATATAAATAAATATAAACACTTCGTTCTTAAAATAATAATAAAGCTTATAAAGTATTAATATAAATCTTAAGCTTAAAAAAATTAAAATAAGCTTTTTTTACTATAAAAAAAATAACTTTTAAAGTTTATATAACGCTTTTTAAAGCTTTAAAATAGTTTTTAGCTTATAGTATCCTAAAAACATTTTTATATAAATATTTTTATTTAATTAAACGTTTATAAACGCGTTAACTATATCATACTATTTTAATTTTAAGTTAAATTTAGCCGCAATTACAATTAAAATCCTAAATAATTTTCTAACAAGTATAAAAATATATATATCTTTTATACTATTATATAATTGTTAATTTTTTTATACTACAAGTCTAGCTTTATATTTAATAAAATAATTATATTTATTAAACTTATATATATATACTTACATATAATCTAAAATAAGTTTTTTAAAAACAAAACGTTAATTAACTTTATTTTAAAAGTTTATTTCTTAATAGCTTTTTAAATAAACAATTTTAACTTTATAAAATCTTTTTCTAATTAAATATATATTTAAGTTTTTATAAAACTTAAATAATAATAAAAATTTTTTATAATATACTTTTTTTCTTATTAACAGCTTTTCTTTTAAGATTTTAAAGTTTTTAAGCTTATTGTTTTTATATTACTTCAATATAATATTATTTACAGAACTAGTTTTTAAAGTATTAAAATAGCTTTAAAAATAGTTTATTATTTTAGCTTTTTTTGCTTTATTTATTAGCTTATCGTACAATAATTTTATAACGTTTAAACATCTTAAATTAAACGTAGTTTTCTAATAGCTATATTTTATAAACGTTATTTTAGTATAAAAAGTAATAAAGTTTTTTTTGTTTTTAAAATTTAAAAAAGCAGCAATTAAAGCAGCTTTTACTAAGCGTTAATTTAAATTAACGTTTTTAATAATAGCTATAAAAAGGTTTAATAAAATAAAAAACTTTAAAAAAAAAATATAGTATAAAAATAGTTTATATATAAAGTTAATTAAGCTTATAAGCTATTTTAAAACTTACAGTTTAAATCTTAAATATACTTTTTTTTTTATAAAAATCTTTATATTCTTAAAGCTATTTTCTGCTATTAAAGTAGTGCGTGTGTTAGGTTTAAGGATTAAGCTAGCCCAACCTTAAACACTACACTTTTATGTAAAGATACGATTTCGCAGTTCTGTTAATATTTATAAAAAAGCAGCTACAGTAGGCTTAATTAATTACGTTTTTTTCGATTAATTAATTGCTCACGCTTTCGATTTTAAAATATAAAAACTTACTATAAAAAGTACTAGCAAGACTTAAACTTAATACTTTTAAATACGTGAAACAGCTTTTTTTTAAATACGTGCAAGTTATAGTAGCTTTTATCGAAATATACGATTTAACTATTTTATTTAATTTAATAGTATTCTTAATAAAGCCTAAGCTATATTGCTTTATTAGAATCCTTAACGTAAAACTTTTATACATAAAAACTACTTTTATATACGTTTAATATCGATTAATATAGTAATCTTTAATTAACTAATCGTTTTTTTTAAATAGGACGGAATTAAAGGCAAGATCTTTAAAGTTTGCTCTTAAAGCTCAGGCAGGACTAATATTATAAAAAGTTAAAAACTAAACTTTTATTTTTAAAAAAAAAACCTAAAAACCTTAAAAAACTGATCTTTTAGTTAAACTATACTTTTACTGTTAATAAAAACTAAACTAAGATCTTTTCTCTCTTTTAAACAGGTTTTTAAAATACTTAAATCGAAAAAAACCCTAAATCTAATAATAACTTAATCAGGTTAAGCAAGTAGCTAGCTAGCTTATACTATATTAATAAAAGCTGTTTTATCGGTTTAAAATTAAAAATTATAAGCAGTTAACTAGTTTATATAACTAGCTTTATACTAATAATTTAAAATCTTTATTAAACTTATACGAAAATATTATAATATAATCTTAACAAAAAAAAAAAACAAGCATGTTTAAAAAAAGTAGCTAAATTTACTTAATATAAAATCGCGCACACTAAAAATACGCTTAAACAAATAGTAAAAAAATAAGCTTAAAAAGCAGAGCTTAAAAACAAATTAATTAATAGAATACCCAGTTAAAATATAAAAATAACAAGAAAATAACTAAAAAACGAGCTATATATATAGTTATAATTAAAATAAGCTAGCGTTTAAATAAACGCTATTAAATTATAAAAACTTAAAATTAAAAAAACAATTAAAAAACTAGCTATATAAGCAGTTATAGTTAAAAAAAACTAGCGTTTAAAAAAGCGCTATAAAATCTAAAGACCTTAAAAAGCACATAAAAAAATCAAAACTAATTAAATAAGTATTCAGAAAGCAGATTAAGCGTTTATAAAAAAACTAGTATTTGTTATAAAAATTAAAAAAAATAAAAGGGCAAAAAAAAAATAAAAAAAAAACAGGAAGAACTAAAAAACATTTAAAAATTAACGCTTCGCTCTATTTATATATATAAGGAAACTTAAAATTACTAAGTTATTTTTTTATTTTATTAAACCTTATTATATAATTAAAAACATAAAAAATACTAAATATATATACTTTTTAAAAAATATACTTACTTTAAACTAACTGCTAAAAAAGCTCTTTTACTCGGTTAACCTAATAAAAAGCTTTTTAATAAGTAGTTACTGCTTATAAAAACTACATAAAAACTTTTAATCTTTTAAATTAATATTTAAAATAGCATATAACTTAAAAAACAAATATATTATAAAAAGCAATTTTTTTAACAGTAAATCTACCTAGTAAACAAGCTCTGTTAACTAAAATAATAGTATTCTTTTACTTTTAACTAAAATTATAACAATATTAAAAATAGCTAAACTGTTTAAAAGTTTTTTCTTTTTTTTAAACCTTAAAATTAACTTATACTTTTTATTTAATAGCTTAAATATTATAAATTAACTAAATAATTTTAATACTACTTTTATTTTTTAACGTTTAAATAATAAGTTTAAAATTAATTAGTTATTTATATACTGCGTTACTTAATAAATATGCAAAATAATTAAACTGCTAATAAAAAACTATAAAATATAAAATAGTACTATTAAAAAACTTAAAAAAAAGTACTGTTTTAATAACTTTAAATAAAATTAATTAGTTATAAGTATTTTTTAAAACTATAAAACTAAACTTAAAGATTTTAAGTTATATAGTTTAAAAATATACTTTAATTAATATTAACTATACGTTTTAAACGTTTAAAACAAGCAAAAAGCTTATAATAAAAAAATATATATAATAAGCTTACTTAAAAGCTTAAACTAAAGCTGTATTAAAAAAATCTTATGCGTTATAAACTTAATATATAATAAACTGCACGTTTTAAATTACAACTTTTTTTATAACAAGCTTAACAAGTAAATTAACTATAAATTTTAGTTTAAAATTTATTTATAAAAAAACTTAGCTACTTAATAAGCTTAGAAAAAACTTAATTATTTATATAATAACGAACTAAATAAACTATTTTATAATATTAAACTTTAAGTTAATATTTATTTATAGTAATTACTACTATTTCTTTATAAAAAAAATAGGTTAAAATAAAAAACAAAACTATAATTATAGCTTAAAAGCTGCTACTAGTATTAAATAAAGTTAATATTTTTATAAACTATATTAAATAGTTTAAAATTAAGCAGAAAAGCTTGTTTGTTATAAAAAATAAGTTAAAAAATATACTAAAAAAAATCTAGCAATAATAGTATATTATCCTACAAAATTAGTAATATTAGCACTAACTTTAATACTATAAGTATATTTAATAGCAGCTAAAAAATTAATATTAAATACTAAATATTATAACTATAAGGCTATTTTCTTACAGTAGTTATAACTAATAAAAACAAAGCAGAAAAAATTAATTATATAGTTTTCTATAGTTTAAAAAGCTTAATAACTTTTATTAAGCTACTTAAATAAATTATTAAAATTGTAATAATAATAAATATTACTTTAATAATTATAGCTTTAAGTTAAAAATAACTAAAAAAAGCATATTTTATTAGGATAAGCAGTAGTATTTAAATAAACTAAAATCTTCTAACGCTTTTAAATATATAAAAATCTTTAAAAACGTTATTAAACAAAGTAAACAAAATAAAAAAGTTATATTTAAAACTATAAAATAAATATACGATTTTAAACCTATTAAAAATTAAAACTTATACTAAAAAGCATACTACTAGTTTAATAAGCTAAAAAAAATCTTTAATAATTTAAAATTTTAATTATAAAAAAATAATATTATAAAGCGCAAACTAAACTATACTATATAATAAAGCAGTATTTAAAACAATTAATTAAATATTTATACAACTAAAAAAACACGGTTATATTTTACTTCTTTAATTTATAAAATTAGTGTTATTAAAGTTTATAACGCTAGCAGAACTAGCTTATTTAATAAAAACAAAACAGATAATTATATAAATAAAAACTAGGTAAGAAACTTCTACTAGAATATTATTTTTAAACTAAATAGTATAAAAGTTCTATAAAGTTAAAATCTAAAAAATTCTAGCAGTAATATTGAGGTTTTTATAGTAAATTATTAAAAAAAACCGCTTTTTAAATTAGTACTTTATTTTATAAAAGCTTAAATAAAGCAGTTTTAAAACTAAAATAACCTTTTTAAATCTTAAAATAATTAAAGCGATTAAAACTGCTTAATAATAAACTTTTAAAATATATAAGCTTAACTTGTGCTTTAAAGCTTTTAGCTTTTTTAAAGTAGCTAAAAATCGGCTAGAACTTTTAATTAAAATATCTTTTTTAGTTTTAAACGTTTAAACTAAAAAAAAATAAAGATCAAGCAAAATAAACTTTAATTTAAAAAAACTAAAAAGCTTTTAAAAAAAAAAGCAGATATTATAATTAGTAACTTTATTATAAAAACTTTAAGCTATACTAGAACGCTTATATAGATTATTTTAAAGCTTTATATAAAAACTATTATAAATAATATAATAAAAATTATATAAATATTAAACAAATAATTACTTATGTTTTTAAGTAATATTTAAAATAAAAAGCTAATTTAGCTTAATATTAATTATACTTTAGCTAATATTAAAAATATACTTAAAAATAGCTTATATTTTAATTTAAACTATTTAGCCTCTATGTTTAAAATTAAGCATGTTTAAAAGTTGCTTAGTAGTTAAAAACGCTGATTTATTTTATAAAAAAAAATATAGCTTTTAATTTAAGTTAATTATTAAAATTTTAATAATAAAAACGATAACTACATGTTTTTCTACTACTTCTTTTATTAAAACTAATTAGACGTTATCTTGTTTAATAACTTTTTTAAGCTAAATTAACAGGATACTTCTAGCTTTATTTTTTTTATATAATTAATAAGTTAAAAAATATTTTTATGCTAATTTTAAAACATTTATAAGCTTAGTTATTTTTACTAGCTACTATAGTTTTAAATAATAATAATAATTAAAAATAGCTTAATCTTTATAAAGCAGAATTAAATTTAAAATATTTAAAAAACGATATACTAAGTAAACAAATTATTAATCTTATTAATAACAATTTAAAGAACAGTATTAAAAAAGTAACTGCTAACTTAAAAATAGCTTAATAAAATATTTATTAAATAAAGCTTAAAAACTTATAAATATTTAATCTACTAATTAGCAGTAATATAAAAAAGATTGCTCTAGTTTAACTATTTTTTTAATATATAATAAAAACTTATTAATTAATAAAGATTATATAAATAATAAAAATTTTAAAGCTCTATATATTAACATTATAAAAATTACGATATTTTTATTAGTACTAGCTTATATATTTAACGTTTAATTTATTTTTATAATAATTAATTAAATAAAGAACTATATTTATACATGCTTTTAGTTTATAGTAACTATTAAACATAATAGTATAAAAAGCTTTATTATAAAAATAATCGATACTAGCACGTAGTTTAGTTTTATTATTAATAGTTTTATTAAAAAATATAGCTTTTTTATAAAAAAAACTTTTTTAATTTAATAAAGCTTTAATAATAAAAATAATACTACGCGCTATAAAAAATATATAAAAATATAAATATAACTAGCTTAAAAATATATTCGCTTATTACTTTATATTATAAATTATAAAACAGCTACTTTTTTTTTACTTTTAAAAATAAATTTTATTATAAAGTTTAATATATTTTTATATTACTAGAATAGGATTATAATAGCTAATATAATGTTTAGAACGTGTAAAATTATTGTTTTAATCACGACTATTAAAAATAATTTAAAAAAAAAGTTAAATAAAGTTATAAAATCACGGTTAAAAAAATAAACGCTATTTACTTAATAGAAAGTTAAGTAAATAACGATTTAAAGCTTTGCTAAAATAATAAAATAAAAACGAACGTTAAAAATTAATATATTACTTATATTTTTCTAAAAAAAAAAGTAGTTTATAAAAAGCAAAACAAAAAAAGTGGATTTTATAAGTTAGATTTTTGTTTAAATAATATTATAAATTTATGCACTTTAATTTTAGCTGCTTAAAATAACAACGTAAATAGCGTTATTAATTTTTAAAACTTAAAAATAAAGAATAATAAAACGTTATATGCTGTTTTTAATAATAAATAGTTTATAAATATGTTTAAATAAGTAATTAAAAGTATACTATAAGAAATTAAAAAAAAAGCACTTATAGTTATAAATTTAAAAAGTTATATAAACTTTTATTTAAAACTATTAACGAACTTTTTTAATAATTTTGTTTGTTTTTTTATAAAAATACCTGCTATAAAAATAAGCACGATATACGTGAATACGATATATAAAAATAAAGCTAAAAAAGTAGTACTAGTTAATAACGTTTTTTTTAATAGTATTATGCTATTTAAATCGTTTAATTAAAAAAAACAAGCATTTTTAAAAAAAGTATAAACATTAAAAAACCCTAATTTTTTTAAAAAAAATAAGGTTTATTTTAATTTTTTCTTATGTTTTACTCAGTTTTTTTAAAATATAAGATTAATAATAAACTAACTTGCTAGAATTATAAATAGCTTTAAAACTACTAAACTTACTAATTAAAAAAAAGCTATTTTTATTAAAATACTTTATAAAAAAAATAGCTTTATTTTAAGATTTTTTTAAAATTAACAAAGTTTTAAAAACTATATTCTTATTATATAAAATTAAAACAGTATTTTATAAAGCTTAATAAATTAAAAGTATACTTATACTAGTTTTTTTTAAAAAGCAAGTTATAAAAGTGCTTAAACCCGCTTTAAAAATAACGTATTAAAAAAAGCTTATTTATTATACTATAACGTATAGTTTATTATAAAAAAAAAAGATAAAAGCTTACGGTTAATAAATTTAATTATTAGGCTAAATATAGAAATATTAAAAAATACAAACTTTTTAAAAGGTTATAATAAGTTTGTAAAAAAGTTTACTATATATAAAATATTTTTAGTTATTAACTTTTTTTTAAAATATAATTAAGTACTTTTATTTATTTATAACTAGGCTATAATAACGTTTACTACGTTAATTAATATTCTTTAAATAATTACATTATTTTAAAAAGCTATTAATTCTGTTGTTTAATTTTTACGTGTATTATTTTAAATACTATATAATATTGTTTTAAAAAAGTATAAACTTTTTTTTAACGATATAGTTATTAAAAAGCTTATAAGTAAATATAACGATTAAAAAGTTGCTTTAAAAGTTTGCTAGTTTATTTTTAAGCATATTAAAAATATTAATATAACTTTACTTAATTTTAAGCTTATTAATCTAATAATTAATAAAATTAAAAGTAAATAATATAAGTAATTTATTATTATTATAAAGTATATATATAGAACTTATAATTATAAGCTAGTTAATATTAAAGTAGTTAAAATTATAAAGTAGCTATATTATTACAACTTTAAAAAAATACGTGCTTTTTTTAAAGTAATAATATATTATAAGATTTAAATAAAAAGCTATATAATTATTATATTCTTTTTAATTTTTTTAATATAGAAAAATAAGCTATTTTATTTTTTAAAGCTTTAAAAAAAAGCTATAAATAAACTAAAAAATGTTTTTATAAACGCTTTAATTTTTATTATTTTAAATTATAAAAAAAGCCTGATCTAGTTAAAAGTTAATACTTTAAAAAAAAGCTAAAACTATATATTTTATTAAAAAGTAAAAAGTTTAATTAAACTAGCGCGCTATAAATTTAGCATTTAAAAAAATCTTAAATTAAAATATAATATTATAAAAAAAAATACTTTAAAGTAGTTAAAACTTTAAAAAAACTTTAAAATTATTTTTATAATATTTAGTTTTATTTAAAAACTAATACTAAAGTTTTAATAGTATAGTTAAATAATAGTTTTTTTATACTTTTTAATACTTAATTTATAAAATAAATAGTTTTTATTAAACTTTTTAACTTTAAAATTTACTATATACTAAAAAAAAAATATATAGTTGTAAACAAGCTTTTTTATAAACTTTTAAAATTATTAAATAAGTTAAACAATAAATAAGAAAAAAATATAAAAGATTTTATTAATTTTTAATTATAT
>JAJKLI010000062.1:0-150054 GCA_023159215.1 Xylariaceae sp. AK1471 | reverse complement strand
ACCCTAACCCTAACCCTAACCCTAACCCTAACCCTAACCCTAACCCTAACCCTAACCCTAACCCTAACCCTAACCCTAACCCTAACCCTAACCCTAACCCTAACCCTAACCCTAACCCTAACCCTAACCTAACCCTAACCCTAACCCTAACCCTAACCCTAACCCTACCCTAACCCTAACCCTAACCCTAACCCTAACCCTAACCCTAACCCTAACCCTAACCCTAACCCTAACCCTAACCCTAACCCTAACCCTAACCCTAACCCTAACCCTAATTCTTCTTAACTTTTATTTTTTTTTTTCCCTTAACTTTTATTTTTTTTTTTTTTCTTAAATCAAACCCTAACCTTTAAACTACAATTTAACCCTAACCCTTAAACTACAATTTAACTTTAACCTTAACATTAAAATCTAATCCTAACCTTTAAACTACAATTTAACCCTAACCCTTAAACTATAATTTAACTTTAACCTAACATTAAAATTTATTTTTAACTTTTAATATTTATCTTTTTTTTTTTTTTCTTTTTTTTACACTCACTTTTATTCATTATATATTTATATTTATATTTTTATTATTTCCTTTTTTTTTTTTTTTTTACATTTACTTTTATTCATTAATTTTTCATCTTTAAATCTTTCTTATTTCCTTTTTTTTTAACTTACTTTTCTTTATACAAATTTTATTTCTTTTTATTTTAACTTTTATATAATTCTTTCCCTTTAAAAAATTTTTTTTTTTTTTTTTTCTTTTCTTTTTTTTTTCTTTTTTTTTTTCTTTTTTTTTTTATAATTTCTCCTTTTTTTTAAAATACTATATCTTTTTCCTTTTTTCTTTTATTACATATACAAACCTTAAATCTCTTTAATCCTTTAAATAATCTTTATCATTTTTTTTCTTTTATTTTTTTTACATTAATTTATTATTATTTTACTTTTAATTCTTATCTTCATATTTATTTTCTTAACTTTTTTTCATTTTCACTTATTTATACACTTTTCTTTTTTACCTTTTTCTTTAATATTAAATTTAAACTTCACCTTTACTTTTTTTCAAGAAAATTTACTTTTTTCTTTATATTTAACCATACATTTTCTGTATTATTTTATCTTTATTTTTTAAATTTTTATAGTTTAATATTTTACTTTTTTTATTATATTTTTCTTTTTATTTACTTAATTATTATATAAATCTTATTTTATTTTATATTTATAGTTTTAAATTATATTCTAAAAAAAATTTCTTTCCTTTTTTCTTTTATTAATTTAATATTATTCTAACGTTAAAATAAACTTTAAATTTATATATCTTTTTTCACTTTTAATTTTTTCATGTTTTTATCTTTTAATGAAAACTTTAATTCCACGTGAACTTTAACTTTTAATCGTTTTATTTATTTTTTATTATTGTTTTGCACTATTTTTCTTTAATTATAATATATAATTATTCACTCATTTTTATAATTTTTTGTTTTTTCAAACCTTTTAAAAAAATATATATAATATTATTTTAAGTTTATCTTTAATTTCTACTTTTTTTGTTTTTTGATTTTTTCTTTTTTTAATGAACTTTTATATTCTTATAACATTTTTTATTTATATTTATTTATTTATTTATTTTTTATTTTATATCTTTTTATTTATATATATATATATCTGTTTTATTTATATTTAACTATTAAATTTTATTATTATTGTTATTTTAAACTTTTATTTTTATTATTTATTATTTATATCTTTTTTTTTATATAAACTAAATATTTTATTGTTTTCCTTTCTCTTTATAATATTATATAATATCCTTTCTTTAATTATTTCATTTTATTTTATCTTTAGTTTTTATTGATTTTTTTCTTTTCTTTTATAATTCACTTTTCACTTTCTCAAATTTTTTTTTTTTTTTTTTTTTTTTTTTATAATTATAAACATATTTTTATTTTCATTATTTTTTTCCCTTTTTATATTTTATTATATATGATTTTTATTTCTTATTTTTTATACTCTTTATATTTAGTAAACTTTTGTTTTTTTATCATATATATATATATTTTCCTTTTACTCTTTTTATTTTATTTGAATTATTTAGTACATTAATTTTTTTTATTTTCTTGCTTTAATATTATTGTAACTTTAACTTTTGCATATTTAATTTCACCTTTATTTTCGCGCGTTTAATTTAACCGTAATCTTTACGCATTTAATATAACTTTTGTTTTTATTTTATAGAATACTGTTTAATATTATTTAACTTTAATTTTTATATATACTTTTATATATACTTTACTTTTTTACTTTAAAATTAACCTTTATTTCTTGCGCTTGTTTTTTACCCTTTTAACTTTTATTTTTACTTTTTTATTATTTTGCTTTTTTATTATTTTACTTTTTTATTATTTTACTTTTTATTATTTTACTTTTTATTATTTTATTATTATTTTTTTTTCTCAAAAAAAAACCCCCCCTATATTTTATTATAATATTGTCTTTTTACTTTTTTTTAATGTTTTAATTATAACTTTATATTTTATATAATATTTATACTTTAAATCTTTAATTCTTTCTTGTTTTTTAACTCTTTACCTTTACTTTTTTATTATTCTATTTTTTTTATTAAATTATTATATGAAATCTTTGATTTTCTTTCTTACTATTTAAACCTTACACTTTCTATTATTATTATTTATATACATTCTTATTTTTATTTTTTATTATTTAACATAAAACTTTCTTTCTAATTTTTTTTTCTTTTTATCTTTTTTTTTTTCAATAATTTAATATCATTTTAATTTTTATTTATATAGACTTTTTTTTTAAACCTTAACCTTTAACTTTTCCCCATTTATATTTTTTTTTAACTTTTCAATAGTTTTAATTTAGCTATATATATTTCCCCTTTTTTTTTACATATATATTTTAACCTAATATTTATTAACCTTTCTCTTTTTTGTTTATTTTTAAACTTTAACTTTAACTTTTAATTTTTATTATTGTGATTTTTTTTTTTTTTTTTTTTTTTTTTTTTCTTTTTTTTTTTTTCATAAACCTGCCTTTTTTTGATTTATTTTGATTATTATAACTTTAATCTTCACTTATACAATTTACCTTTTACTGTTGTATATTTAATTCATCATTAACCTTTCCTTATTTTCTATAACTTTAAGTTTTACTTGATAAAAAACCACTTTAGAACTACCCTTAACCTTTATTTTAAACCTAACCTTTACTTTAAAACTATTTTTCTTTTTCTTTTCCTTTTTTTTAAAAAAAAAAAATATTAAAACTTATTTTATTATTATTTATATAACGTTTCTTTTTAAATTTTTATTCATTAATATAATATATATTTTTTTTATTATAATTATAAACTGAATTTTATCTTTTTTTTTAATCTTTTTAAATAATATTATATACCTTTTTTTCGCCTTTATATATATATTAAAACCTTTAAAACCCCCTTTTTTAAAAAAAATATTATTATATATTTACTATTATTTTAATTGTAATCTTTATATACACTTTTACACCTTAACCTTTGCTTTTATTTTTACTTTTTAACTTTAAATTGTTATATTTTATCTTTCAATTTTATTTTTTACTTTTTAATCCCTTTTTACCTTTTTAATCTTCATTTTATATATATATATTTTTTTATATAATGTTTATATTATACTCCTTTTTTATTTTTACTTGCTTTTATTTAATAGTAAAATTTACGTTTTTCTTTTTTTCTTTTTTTTTACTTAACTTTATTATTAACTTATTTATTTTTTTAATCTTTTCTTTTAACTTTATTTTCTACCTTTAAATTTTTCAATATACATATTTTTTTTTCTTTTCCTATATTTTTTATATTTCATTCTTTTTCTTTTTTATAAAACTTTTCTTTTCCTTTCTTTTTAATCTTTTTTTCATTCTCTTTTTTAATATATATATAACCCTTTTTTTTTTTTCTTTTAAATATTATTACTTAATATTCCCTTTTTTTTTTTTCTTATGTATATATTAAAACGTTTAATAACCTAATCTTTCCTTTTTTTGTTACCTTAACATTATTTTCCATTTAATTTAACTTTTATTTAGTTTATATTATTTTCACTTTTACCCCTTTTTTTATATTATAAAGTAACTTTATTTATTTTACTTAGATCTTTAACCTGAATTTTTACCTACTTTAAACCATCAGCTTTGTTTTTTAACTGGTACGACTATTTTATACATTTATCCCTACTTTTATCCTTTATTTTAACTGTTTTCATTAACGGGCCGCTTTGTTATTTAACGTGTATTACTACTTTATAAATTTAACTTTATCCTTATTTTTCAGCTTCATTATCTCCGACCGCCGCTCCGCTTTTAAACGGGTATTACTACCTTATAAATCTATCTTTAACCTTATCTTTAATTTAAACTGTCTCCGACGGGCCGCTTCGCTTTTAAACGGGTATTACTACCCTATAAATCGTTTTAATACACTTTTTTTTTTTTTCTTTTTTTCTAACAAAAATATCAAACTTTGCTTTCACCTTAACTTAGTATAAATAATACAACTTTAACTTTTTTTTTAATTATTTTAACTTTAACTTTTTAATAATTAATAAAATCTTTACTTTCACTTTTTGATTTTATATAATTAAATTTTGATTTTGATTTTGATTATTTATATAGTATTTTTCTTTTTGTTTTTACACCTTTTATTATATATATAAAACTTATTCTTTGTGTTAAAACAACCGTAAATATTATAATTCATTAATTTTTTCCTTACTTTTCTTTTCCTTTTATATGAAACCTTTAAATAAAATAACGATTAATCTTTTATTATTTTAATATGATTTTAACTGTAACCTTCGTGTAATTTAATTTATCTTTTAATTTAACTTTATAAAAAATTACTTTTCTTTATTTTTATAAACACCTTTTAATAAGTATTTCATTTTCTTATCTCAATAATGGTTAACATTATCATTTTAAACTGTTTCACATCTTATTTTCTTTTTTTATTTATTTATAATATAATATATTACTTAATTTTTTTTTGTACTTTCTATATTATTTTTATAATACTTCGCATTATAAACAATAACTAAACTTGTTAAATTAACGCTTTTTCCGCCATTAATTACAAACTACTGTTTATACTATCCTATAAACCGCTGGTTAATATTTAAACTGCTTTTTATGTCTTTATTTTCTTTATACCTACTTTTTACCGCGTATATCTGCGCATATAAAACATAAACCCGCCCGTGCTGTTTTTTTATATACTTTTTCAGCCGATTCGCTTTCGGCCTCGCCTTTGCTCTCGGTTTTTTTTTTTTTTTTTCAGCTCTGTCACTATTATTACAGCTTACTTATCCTGCTTAACCCCTTCCGTTTTTATTACTTACTTTTTGTCGTCGACTGTTATAACTGCTGACTTTAACACCGGTTACATCGCTTGCCTTGCACTTCGTTCTAATTTAAACCTATACTACCGTTTATAAATATTCTTAACCGGACCCGGCAGTAGTTTACCGTTTATATAAATCACGCTGTTATTTATTAACTTAATTTCTTTATATTAGTATTTAGCTTTATATATTATACCGGCCTGCTATTTATTATTCTTACTAATTCTTACTAATTTTTCTTTTACCGGCCTTTTTGTTTTATTTATTAAATAAAGTTTATTAAACCGTATAGTACTTTTATATATAATACCGTTACGATCTTTTACATATTAACCTTTATATTTAACTTAATTATTATTATTATTATTATTATTATTATTATTATTATTATTATTATTATTATTATTATTATTATTATTATTATTATTATTATTATTATTATTATTATTATTATTATTTCCATTATTATTATTATTATTATTATTTCCATTATTCTTTTAATTATTTTTATTATACTAGTTGTTTTATTAGCCCGAAGCTTAATAAATTAGCTACGGCCTTTAATTAAACCTATTACTAGCCCGTAAACCGTATATCGTATTAAGTCTTTTTTCGTCGCGATGTAACTAGTATATATATAAATAGATAGATATAAAATTGAAAATAACGCTTTTAATATTCTCGATTTTATGTCATGAAGCTTTAATGTTTTTTTATATTAAAACTTATAAACCAGCCCGACGTGTTATAAAATATTAGCTTTAATAAATTAATAATATATAACTCTTTAATTAAAGCTAGCTTAAAATAATTAACATAATAGCTACTCGTTTTATACTATACTGTTGCCGGTTTTTGTTTTTAATAAAAACTCGTTTTTTTTTACGCATTTAATATTTTAAACCAGCTGTTTATTATACGTTTATTATCGTAACCGTATTTGTTAGTATCGTTTATTTTATTTCTTTTCCTTTTTTTTTTTTACTTTAAACTAGTTGTTTACTAGTTAGGTTTAAAAAAACCGCCAGTATTTTACCTTTATTCGCTATAGCAACTTTAGTACTATTTATTTTATTAATGTTTGCTTTTGCTTATGTAAATTTACTTAACTATATATTATTTAACGATATTTTTTTATATGTTTTAAATATATCGGCTTATAAAGAAATACTACTAGTACGTAAACTTATTTATTTCTAGCGTTAATAGTAACAAGTAAGCTACATATTTACTGGTTTATAAAGCAAAAACCGATAAACTATGTTTAATTTGAAAAAAACCCCGGTATTTACTATATTATTAACGTAATTATATAACGTTTAATAATCGTTTTTTAATACTTAACCAATAGTTTTTAAATAAGTTTTCTACTTTATTTATTATATATATAAACCGGCATTTTTTATAAATAATCGTATTATATATTAAGATAAATATATAAATAGCTTAATTTTAATGATAATTAAAGAACTAAAAATATTAAATTAAATTAAATCTAAATAGTGATATATTAATATGCATTTTTTTTTTTAGATAATTTTACATTAATTAAAAAGCATTTACTTTTTTTATTTATTTTTTAACTTTAGCTAAGATCTGATAACAAACCATTAATTTAACCTTACTGTAACTTTAACTATATAAAAACCGAACTTGTTTATTAGTATATAAGATTATTTATTAAAAAGTTAAGCAGGCGGTCTCGTTAATAACTGTACTTATTACATTTTAGCTAGCAAGCTAGCTATACTTTTTACAATATATATACAATATATATACAATATAGACACAAAGCTCCGTCTTTAAGAGCCTATCCTAACTCGCCCAGCGCAGAAGCTGCGACACAGTTGGCCTGGATACACTTGTTCCCCTGCAGCGACGCCGTCTCGCCCAGCCAAAGCATATACGCAAGCTCGGTCTGAAAACGCCGCTGGAAGTGCTTCTGGAGCCAATCCCGGCCCCCCGGCCGTTGGTAGACCCCGTAGCAGAGCGGCATCACCAGGTCAGGGAACCGGCACACCGTGTCGGCGTGCTCGGGATCCGCCGCGCGGCACAAGCCCTGCGGCTGGTAGCAGCGCCAGCAGGCCACATACCGCGTAATCCAGTGCTTGCCTTCCTTCTTCCGGGCCTGGTATGCTGCGTTTTTCGCACGGATCCAGTCGAACCGCCGGGGGCAGGTGTCTGGCGCGTGGGTAAACGGGCGGCCGAGCAGGCGACAGTAGAGACAGCTCCCCAGCATGATCTCGAGGTCATGTTCGTAGCTCTCGAGCACCCGATCTCGGACATGGTCTTGCCGTAATACCTCGTCCGGCCCGGTAAACGCGATGCTGCCGCGGCGAGCAGGGAGCTCGAACTGCAAGCCGGGAGCCCGGCCTTCCGTATGCGGCTCTCGACAGACCTGGCATACTTCCTCGCCCGGCATGCACCACCGCCAGTCGCGTTGAGCGTCGAGGAACTGGCTGAGGACGCCGCGCGAACAGTATTGCTGTGTGAGGTAGAGCTGCATGGCCTTCCGATCGGAGGATACGTGTTCGTCCAGCTGGGGCTCCCACCCGGCCCGGAGGAGAACGGTCGAATAGGCTTTCTGGCCGTCCCGCCCAGCCCGCCCCGACTCCTGGGAGAAATCGGTGAGCCGGTCGGGCCCGTCGACGTGGATCACCCAGCGGATGAAGGGATAGTCAAAACCGACCCCGAGCGCGGAGGTGGCCGCCATCACCGGCTGGTCCTGGAGCCCAAGCCATCCGGCGATGATGGCGGCCTTCTCCTCCTCGGTCCCCGACCGCGACGTGTACGTAGGACAGCCGAGAAGGCCGGCAAGCTGGGCTACCTCCTCCCGGGTCCGGCAGTAGACGATGATCTTGTCCCGCGAGTGGTCGAAGATCTCCTTCCTAGGCCAGTATGCCTGGACCCAGGCCGCCGCCCTCTCGACGAGCGGGCCGGGCCCGGTCTCCAAGCTCACCGTATACTTGGTGTTCCGCCGGTTGGTCGATTCGCGGATGATCCGAGGCCGGACGAGCATGTTGTGCTCGATAAACTCTTCTGCCATGGCCGGAGGCAGGGTCGCGGTAAGCCAGACGGTCTGCGTCCTGACCTGCCGCACATACCAGCCCAGCTGGGCCATACATGACCGGTAGTCGCTGGCCGTGATCGTGAGATGAGCCTCGTCGATGATGATCCGGTCGAGCTTCTGCCTACCGACCAGGACATGGCAGTATTCGAGAAAGCCCTGCGTGCACGCGGCTTCGGCCGACACGATGACGAGCGGCGCCGAGCGCGTACAGTCCACAGACCAGATCAGGGGCCGGATGCCCACGTCGTGGAAGCGTCTCAGCATATCGCCCCGGAGGGCCACCGTCGGCAGGATGAGGAGCGTGGTCCCGGCGTCCGCAACGGCGGCCCCGACCATGATGACCAACGTCTTCCCAGAGCCGGTTCCAATCACCAGAACCACCTGCTCGGCCGGCTGAGGCCCCAGGATGGCCAGAACTCCATTCCGCTGGCCCGGGACCCGGAATTGTAAGTCGGGGGTATTATACAGCCGCCGAGCCACGGCCAGGAGGTCCGCCTCCGTATACGGACCACGCCTACGCATCCGGCCCCGCTTAGAAGCATCGAGCATACGTAGGGAGAGCGTCTCGGAAGCAGCCCGCGGCCGCTTTCCCTGCAGGAGATGGTCGATCCGGAAGAACGTGCGCCAGCTCTCGCAGGCGCGGTAACTCCGGTGCAAGAGAGTATTTATAGTGAGCGTCGTAGTTCCCGCATACGCGTGGTTGAAGGTATGGAAGGAATGGTTGCTCAGCTCGGCGAGAACGACTAGGTCGAGCTCATCTTCGATGTCCTCTGCCGCGCCGTCTTCGAGATCGAAGTTGGCCCGCTCCTTTACGGAGAACTTCTCCTTCGTGATCGAGGCGGCGAACTGCCGCCAGTTGGACGTATGCAAGCTCGGCACCTTGGCGCGCGCACACGCCTTCCGCAGGCCGGCCGAGAGCGCCCCATCCGCCCACACGGTCCCATCCAGCTTGGCCCAGAGGTAGGGAGAGAGGAGAGCCCCGGGCGCCTGCTGGCGCAGGAACAGCTGCCGCAGCGGCAGGACGTATGCCATATACGTCAGCAGGAGGTCTCCGACCGCCTTCGGTAGGAACCGGATGTTCTCCTTGTACGCGCCCGACTGCTGCTGGCCCTTGTGGTACTGCGTATGGAGCACCACGAGCTTCTGCCAGAGCAGGAAGTGGCGCTGCCGGGCCGTGTTCTGCCACATGGCGGAGAGCAGCTCGGGCTCTCGCAGCGGCGGGGCGGCCAGGTGGACGAGCACGAGTGCGCGTTTAAGAAACTCCTGGGCGTGCGCCTCATAGATGGCCATGGCCCGAGGACCTAAGGCCGTGCTCCCATCCTCACCCGTGGTCAAGAACATCGCCCGGAGCTCGGCGTTCCCCTGGATCCGCCGGAGGAGGGCGAGCTCGGCACCCTCGAGGAACTGCGCATTGCTGGGATGGGAGAGCCAGGAGCCGCCGAAATCGTCCAGGTCCAGATCGTCCTTCAGCCGCCATGATTCCATCGGCGTCAAGTCCTTTGCTTGGAACAGGAGCTCGTCGTAGAGCAGGGCGTAGGCTTGCTGATATTCAGATACTACCAGGTCCGAGATCTGCGACATCCGTAATTCCACCCCGCGGTATTCCACTGTCTGCCCGTCCAAGAACCACCGCGCCTGGTGTTTTGTAATCGCGGCCTTGCCAACCCTGAACAAGTACAGCCGCCACTGCAGAATATGTCCGAATGGCGTCTCCGCTAGCTGCTGGAAGAACTTCTTACAGATCTTCGTAAGGAAGATCGGGATCCGGTCCTCGTCGTCCTGCTCGTGGAAGCAGGCATAGTCGAAGAGGACCAGTTGGGCGGTCCACGTCAGGGCCGACAGGCGGCTGTTGAAATTCCCGGGCTCCTCCCACAGCCCGCGGCCCTTCCCACGGACCTTCCGGCTCAGCATGGCGCAGAAACTCAAGACGGGGGATCTGAACGGCACGCTACCGACAGTATGGCAGATCAAGGCCAGGTAGAGCCGCCGGACGGCACGCTTGAGAGCGAGCGCGGCCTTTCCCTTCTCCTCGATAGCCAAGGCTGCCACGATCTCATCCATAGCTTGGATCTGTGGCGTAGTTGGCTCGATCACGTCTCTGGGCAGCACCTGGTCCGGCCGAGCCCGCGTGAAATGGCCGTCTGCACAATGTACGACGCGGTAGTAGTACGCTAACAGCTGCTTCAGGGTGGTAAAGTAGGTGACCAGGGTGGACGCGTTCTTGAAATACCGAAATCCGTCTGCCCTGCCGGAAGCCCCGGCATAGAATTCGTTCAGGATGTTAGCCCGCTGCCGGGTCATTTTCCGCTCGGGCGAGGTGTCGCTACACAGCTTGTACGCGTCTCGCAAGACAGCCTCGGCGGCCACTAAGATGCGGACGAGATCCGGATCCTGAGCGTCCTCACTTCCGGCATCGAGCTCTCGCTTCGGGAGCAGCTTGTACGAGCTCCAGATCTCCTCATCCCTCAGGTCACCTATGTGGAAGGGGAATCTGGTAACGTCGTGGAGCCACGGCACCCGCTCGGCCCTCGAGTCTCCGATGGCATGGACGGTGCTCGCCTGCCCCTCGCGATCAACCCGCACGCCCTCATAGTCCTGCTCCAGCTGGGCGAATAAGTCCTTCTCGGGCCCTGTCAATCCCTCGACGCTATGACGCGTGCCTAGGCTCCGGGCCTTGCATTCCCTCACTACGAAATAGTCGATCCTCCCGGGGCTGGTGAAGTAGGTCTGTAGCGTGCACTCGTCCCACAACGGGCTCTTCTTATGTTCGGCGGCCTTGCGGCCATGCTGGGAAGCTACGTGCTCCTTTATCTTTCGGCCGTGGCGGGTGCAGTAGCCACAACCCGTCTCCCGGCAGCGGAACCCGCGGTAGCTGGCAAGGTGCTCGATCGGCTCGCACTCGTCTTCCGGTCGGGGCTTGCCCGCTCGGAGCTCGTCTGCCGTCTTCAGGTCGTAGCTGCTCAAGAGCTGGACCGTACTCTTGAGGACGTCTCCGAGGAGGCGATGGGGTTCCGCTCGTAGGTGTCGCTCCTGGCTAGGCCGTCCTGGGATGATGCAAGACCGACAAAGGTGGCATACGACAATCCGATGGACTGGATCATACGAAAAACCATACGAAAACATGAAGAAAAAAAGAAATACCTACTTGCCCGCCTACCCGCCTACCTACATTGATTGATTGATTGATTGATTGATTGATTTTATCTATTCCGTCTCCCTTTGGTAGGCCGAGGAGGAAAAGAAAGAAAGGGAGGGAGAAGAAAAAAAAAAAAAAAAAAAAAAAAACAGTGCACTCTTACCGTAATGCACTCTTACCGGATGTGGCACCGGCAGGGGTGCCGCGGACCAATCACCGCCGCGCGGTTTTGCACTCTCACCAAAAGAGCGGCCTCGCATAAGAGGTAGTATTAATATAGACTTAAAATACTTTATATTTTTTTTTACTATAACTTTATTATAGTAAAAAGGTTTATATCAGCTATTAATAACACTTTATTTAAATAATAACGTCCTGTTTAATCTTATTTTACAGTTACGATAATCGTAGCTTTTTTATATGCTTATTACCTGTCGTTAAACGATGTTTTCATTGTTTATACTCTACATTAAAAAGGTAAAAGTATTAACACGTGCTTTTTTTAAAGTAAACAAGGCCTGGTAGTGTAGTAGTAACACTAACAGTATTTTTTATATTACTATAAGTCTCTAGTTCGATTTTAAGCTGAGGCTTTTCGGGTTTATTTAATATCTTATAAATAACCTGAACTTTTTAATAACTTTAGCTTTAACTGATATAAATAAAACCTAGGTTATGTTTTAATATAAACCTTAAATCCTAAACATTATATAACATAAACTTAAAATTATTTAATATTAAAATTAAATGTTTATTTTATATAAATAAAGTTTATGAAAATCTATTTATTTATTTATTAATATTTCTTGTGAGTTTTAACAACAGTTATTATATTTGTTAAATATAATATATATGCTTACAAAAACACGAATAATATAAAAGCAGTCGTTTTTAAAGTAAATAAGTCATTATTTAATCAAAGAACAATAATTAAAAGTCAAAGTTTGTATTTAAATATATAGATTTAACAATATAATTAGTAATATCCAAACTAATATATTAATAAGTGCATAAAGAATCATGGTTAAAATAAATGGACACTTTATATAAAGAACTTAATAAAGAACTTAATTTTAATATATATACTTATATTTTAAAATACTTTATATAAGTATTAAAAATCTCAACCTTAATAAAAAAAACCCTCACAATAAATTAATTCGTCTCTTAACTATTAATTACGTAACTAATACACTCTAACTTTAAATTAATATTAACTATAATATTATTAATAAATCATTTTTATCCTTATTGTTTTTGTAATGCTAATTTTATAGTATTAATATTATATATTTTAATATACGTAAAGTTAACTATATTAAAAAATAACTATATCTATAAATAAATAAAATTACTATAAACTTGGTCACTTATAAAATTAATAAATGTAAAATAGTAGTATATATATACAAATAGCAAATGTTTTAATGTTTTTAATTTAATGATCTTTTAATATAAATAAATTTAAAAGTAGTTTAATTTTAGTATTATTAACTTTAAGTAATATTTACAATTTAATATGTATAGTTAATTTTAATATAGTTAAGCTTTGATATAATTTACTTTTTATATATTTATTTATTTATTTTAAATTTATTTACTTTATATTTACTTTATATTTACTTTATATTTACTTTACATTTACTTTATATTTACTTACTTTATATTTACTATAAACTTATCTTATTCTTCTTTATACTTATATTTTAAAAATATAAGTTATAAATATACTATTAATAGTTATATAATTAAAATCCTTTTTATGCGTTAATATATCAAAATATAGTGTATATAACTATAAAACAAGTTTATAACTACTTATATTATTAATAACTTATTTACTTTCAATTCTTTTTAAATTTACTTACCCTATACTTACTTTAAACTTGTCTACTTTATATTTATTTTACACTTACTCACTTTATATTTACTTTTACTTTATTTACTATCTGTTTATATTATACTTACTTTATATTTACTTTAAACTTACTCTGTATTTACTTACTTTAAACTTACATTAGTTCTTTACCCTAAACTTACGTTATACTTGTTTTGTACTTAACTTAAGTTTACGCTAAATTTACTTACCTTAGACTTACTCCAGATTTACTTTAGACTTATTTTAAACTTACTTACTCTAGACTTACCTTAAATTTCTTTACTTTGTATTTACTTTATACGTACTTTAAATTTCTTTATTTTATACTTCCTTATTATATATCTACACTGTATTTATATTAAATTTACTTTATATTTACTCCGTTATTATTTACGTTATATTCATTTTAAACTCTTTTTTTAACGTTGTTAAAAATTAATGCAAGTTATAACTATATTTTTAATCAATATAAAGTAAAACTATTTATCTTAAGTTAACAGCTTAAAGTAATATATTTATAACTATAAAATAAGTTATTAACTTGTTAAATTAAGGGTTACTTAATATTTTAATAGTATTTACTTTAAACTTATTTAATATATACCTTACATTTATCTTAAACTTGCTTTAAACTTACTTATTTTATACTTACTTTAATTTATTTACGTTGACTTACCTTGGACCTACCCTAAATTTACCCTAAACTTACCTTAGACTCACTTACCCTAGACTTACCCTAAACTTACCTACCCTGGACTTACTTTAGACTTACTTTAAATTTATTTTAAATTTACCTTAAACTTACTTACCCTAGACTTACCCTAAACTTATTTACCTTAGACTTATCTTAGACTTATTTTAAACTTACTTACCTTGGACTTACCTTAAATTTACTTTAAACTTACTTACCCTGGACTTACCCTAAACTTACTGTTAAAAGTGGGTTCGTAGTTACAGTGCATATAGCCCTGTAATACAAAGGGTCACAGTGTAAGGTTAAGTTAAAAGGTGGGCAAGTGTGTTGGCCGTAACGAAAAACTATAAGGTAATCTACCCTGAAGTATAGAGTGGAATCTACCCTAAAGTGTAGGGTATTCAAGCGAGTGTATTAAAGAACTTAATCTAAAAGAAAACCTAAAGCAAGTACTGGGAGAAAACTCCCCTATATATACAAGTGGCTAGTTCATTAAAGCGTATTTATATAAAAACTCGTACAGGGCTATACAGTAAATACGAGTGCTAAGTTAGGCTAATACAGCACTAAAGTACGCTGTGACTTCAGCTATAGGTTAGTGCTGAATAATGAAACACTAAGTGTAGCCGGACGTTATTAGTGCCTGCACTATAAGCGCTAAGTGCCTTGTAGGGCCCTTTAGCGTACGCTTAAACCTGAACTATCTACTTAGCTAGTTTAATAGTGGACTAGCCAACCTTCCAGAAGGGTATAAAGCACTGTCTGTGCCTTACTAGGTCTATAGACTCACTGTAGGTGGTGTGGAGCCTGTAGCCAGGGTGGAGGGTTCGCCACACGTGCTGTGGCTCCCGGGTAGGGTGTATAGCCACTGTGGCTACCACAGGGTAGCTGTTATAGTGTAACCGCTACAGGGTAGCTTATAATGCTTGAAAATGCCAGCTAATTTTAACATTTACCTACCCTGGACTTACCTTAGACTTACCCTAAACTTACCTACCCTAGACTTACCCTAGACTTACCTTAAACTTACTTACCCTGGACTTACCCTAAACTTACTTACCCTAGACTTATCTTAAACTTACTTACCCTAGACTTACCCTAAACTTACCTACCCTAGACTTACCCTAGACTTACCTTAAACTTACCTACCCTAGACTTACCCTAAACTTACCTACCCTGGACTTACCCTAGACTTACCTTAAACTTACTTACCCTGGACTTACCCTAGACTTACTTACCCTAGACTTACCCTAAACTTACCTACCCTGGACTTACCTTAAACTTACTTACCCTGGATTTACCCTAGACTTACCCTAGACTTACCTACCCTGGACTTACCCTAAACTTACCTACCTTGGACTTACCCTAGACTTACCTTAAACTTACTTACCCTGGACTTACCTTAAACTTACTTACTCTAGACTTATTCTAAACTTATTTACCCTAGACTTACCCTAGACTTACCTACCCTGGACTTACCCTAAACTTACCTACCTTGGACTTACCCTAGACTTACCTTAAACTTACTTACCCTGGACTTACCTTAAACTTACTTACTCTAGACTTATTCTAAACTTATTTACCCTAGACTTACCCTAGACTTACCTACCCTGGACTTACCCTAAACTTACCTACCTTGGACTTACCCTAGACTTACCTTAAACTTACTTACCCTGGACTTACCTTAAACTTACTTACTCTAGACTTATTCTAAACTTATTTACCCTAGACTTACCCTAGACTTACCTACCCTGGACTTACCCTAAACTTACCTACCTTGGACTTACCCTAGACTTACCTTAAACTTACTTACCCTGGACTTACCTTAAACTTACTTACTCTAGACTTATTCTAAACTTATTTACCCTAGACTTACCCTAGACTTACTTTAAATTTACTTACCCTAGATTTACTTACCCTAGATTTACTTACCCTAGATTTACTTACCCTGTATTTATTTATTATTGAGAGTTTATATACTTAATCTCTTAAGAACTGGGTTAAAATAAGGTTCCGTGAGTCTAAGTTTCCCAGCTAGTATGTAAATAATTTATCGGAAATTGATTAAGTGGTCGGGAACGCCTTAAGCCGTGTTTTTAACCCAACTAGGCCCGGTGGGTATATAGGAAAGCGGGCAGTCTCGGACTGAAGCGCATCTTTCTCTCAAGTGGGTGTGTGGCTAAGTAACGAAATAAAGCAGTAAGGGCTGTTCTAATAAAACGCACTGAGAGCTTCTGCTACAGCATAGTTTTTAGGCTGTTAACAGAACACTGAGGGATAACTACGCTGAGGGATAACTATGCTAAGGCATAACTATACTAAGGGATAGCTATGCTAAGGGATAACTACGCTGAGGGATATTTACGCTGAGGGATAACTATGCTGAGGCATAACTATACTGAGGGATAGCTATGCTATGGGATAACTACGCTGAGGGATATTTACGTTGGGAGATAATTATACTGAGGGATAACTACGCTAAGGGATAGTTGCGCTGAGGGATAGTTAAGCTACTGAGGGTTAGCGACGCTAAGGGATAGTTGCGCTGAGGGATAACTATATTAAAAAATAACTCTACTGAGAGATATTTACGCTGGGAGATAATTGCACTGAGGGATAACTACGCTGAGGGATAGCTACGCTGAGGGATGGCTACGCTGAGAGATAGCTACGCTGAGTGATAGTTACGCTGAGTGATAGCTAGGCTTAGGGATAGTTAAGCCGCTGAGGGTTAGCGATGCTGAGAGATAATTACACTGGGAGATAATTGCACTGAGGGATAACTACGCTGAGGGATAGCTACGCTGAGGGATAGCTACGCTAAGGGATAGCTACGCTGAGTGATAGTTAGGCTTAGGGATAGTTAAGCCGCTGAGGGTTAGCGATGCTGAGAGATAATTACACTGAGGGATAACTACGCTGAGGGATAGCTACGCTGAGAGATAGCTACGCTGAGGGATAATTATATTAAGAAATAACTCTACTGAGAGATATTTACGCTGAGAGATAATTATACTAAGGGATAACTACGCTGAGGGATAGTTAAGCCGCTAAAAGTTAGCGATGCTGAGAGATAACTACGCTGAGGGATAATTACGCTGAGGGATAGTTGCGCTGAGGGATAGTTAAACTACTGAGGGTTAGCGACGCTGAGGGATAGTTGCGCTGAGGTATAACTATATTGAAAAATAACTCTACTAAGAGATACTTGCGCTGAGAGATAATTATACTAAGGGATAACTACGCTGAGGGATAGTTAAGCCGCTAAAAGTTAGCGATGCTAAAAGATAACTACGCTGAGGGATCGTTACGCTAAGGGATAATTACGCTGAGTGATAGTTAAGCTGCTAAGGGTTAGCGACGTTAAGGGATAATTATCTTCAGAAATAACCATACTAAGGGATATCTATATTAAGAACTAACTATACGGAGGGATTGTTATACTAAGGGATAACTATGTTGAGGGATAGCTATACTGAGGGATAACTACGTTGAGAGATAGTTATACTGAGAGATAACTATATTAAAGAATAGCTATACTAAGAGATAACTATATTAAGATATAGCTACACTAAGGGGTAACTATATTAAGAAATAAATATACTGAGGGATAGCTATATTAAAAGATAATTATACTAGGAATAATTATACTCGGGATAATTATACTGAGGGATAACTTTACGACTAAAATAATTTTTATGAGAAGGCTAAAGTATAGCCCGTGCGCAAGGCTACCAAGATAAGACTCGCTCGAAAATTATCTATCGCTTCTTACCGCTACTCTTTCAAACAACAACAACTCTATGAGAAATTGTCTTTACATTCTAAAACTATCTCCGTCGGAATTATCGCAAGCTAAGCTATAAAATGAGCACTTAATCGGCTACCACAGGCGATGCCGAAACTAGAACGGACAATACACAAACTATAACCCATCCGAGAACTATTCTTCACCAAGAACGACAGTGGATGCTAACGTCTGGCCCTGATCGACTTCATCGAATGCCTACCCATCGAGATACAATCGGCCCGACCTTCGAGAAATACCTGCGCCAATATAACGCAGGATTACTGTCTAAAGCACTGGATTCTCCAGAACTAGCCAATCAATCCAAGCTCGTCGAGCCATATGTACACCCACGCAGTATCGCGTTCATTAAAGCTCAACACCGACAACTCTATCTTTTTCGATGCGGAACTGCTTGGCACCGAGATATAGCAGCACGATCAACACTAGAAGAGTTTTGGCTAGCCCCTAAACTAGGAAAACTGGTGTTCATGGGCATGTTTGCAGTACCTACTTTAGGTTCAAAATCTGGATGGAAGGTAGACGATGAAGAATGGCACGCATTTAGCATCCTTATATTAAAAAAAGATGGTCAAAATGGGAAGCACGTGGTGTTTTGGGACTGCGACCCTTATAAAGAACTGGTAGAAAGCACAAGAGTACGGGATGCACTTCAAGGCTATCAAAGGCAAGCTTATGACTATCTTATAAAGAAGTCGGGAAGTTTAACGTTTTGGTATAATGCTGACCGGAGGTGGAGTGGTCAGGGAAAGTGCGTTCGTTTCTCTATGGAGAGAATACGTCTCTGGTATGAGATAGGGAATAAACCTTATCTAGGACTACAAGATCCACGACTGCGAGGGTGCTTTCAACTCAAGCCGTAAAAGCTAGAGTCTTCACTTCAAAAGGCTTAACCTATTAGTTAGTACCCTGAAAGGCCTACCCTATATTGACTTATACTGCACTATTAGAGATTTTATATTGATTAGTTATTTACTGTTGCTTTCGTAGCTATAATAGCTGTTTTTTCCTTTTTTTGGGGGAGGGGTTTTCCAACTTGAAGTATATATCTTAATACCGAGATCACAAGGATATAGGACTTAATTTCTTAATGCCGGAAAAAAAATTAGGTTAAATACTCAAACTTTATCCCTAATCCTAACCGTAACCCAAATACACATAATACTTCATATTTATTCCGTTGAGGTTTTTTAGTACATACTATAAAACAATCCCTTTCTTTACATAATACTACGAATATCTATTTATTAGAAATGGCTAATGTTCGACCTACAAGTCCTTCAAATACAGGCGTTGAAGAAGAGCTTTTAAACGTATCTAATGTTGAAAGCCCAATCCCAGACTTCGAGGATGATCTTCTTGGTGAGTTATAACTATTTTTTATTTAATTTTACTTGAAATATTCGTTTTTAGAACATTTTTATCACTTTAAATACTATTATCTTTTCAATGTTACTGCCCCTCTAATACCACTACCCCTCCAACACTATTACCCCTCTAATACCACTACCCCTCCAACACTATCACCCCTCTAAAACTACTGCCCCTTCAACACTATTACCCCTCTAATACCACTACCCCTCCAACACTATCACCCCTCTAAAACTACTGCCCCTTCAACACTATTGCTTTTTTATTACTATTACTTCTTTACTATAATTTAATTTCTACTTTTTTTACTATTATTATTTCTTTATACTTATAACCTTTATTTTTTTATGACTACTTTGTTTTATTCACTAATCTATATTTAATCCTTAGCACGTTTTCTCGATATACACGATTCTGAACCTATAATCGATAACGATACTGATGCTGAATCCGATCTTTCCTATACTGACTACCCTCTCAACAACAACGATACCAACGAAGAAAACGAAGATGAACTAATCCAAAGCGAAATATACGAACAACTTCTTCAAGACTCTCTCTCTACTAACCCAACACCACACCTAGGTGTATTAGACTGGATTCAGAGTGCTACGGACCCACAAGACCAAGTTGCCCGCGCTATATATTATGTCTTTCGATTTGGCCCCATTCCTTGTACTGATGCTTTTCATTTGCGTACAAGTCAAGCCCGTGGCTGCGATCTTGATCAAACCGGCCAATGCAGCTTTTATAAGCACTACCCTTTGAACCAGGTTATAAAACGACCTACATTTCCATTAAAGCATCTAGGGTTAGGTTCTTTAGATGCAGCAGTTCCAGATGCCTTCAGGGGCAAAGAGCGATCGTTATTCCCAAGCCCTAAAGAATACCACCAAGTATTTAGCTCAGGCTACTCCAGCGAAGAAAACCCGATTTCTACCGAAGTACCGATCTCTCCTATTGCTTCAGCAACCAAGATTTGCCTGGCTAGAACCGACCCCCCAATATCCACTGCTTTAGAAGCCCACTACGATATCGATAGCCATATTCAAATACTATCCTCCTTAGCAGCTATTAATAAAACCGTCCGGTATACTGGGACCTCAATGCCTACGCTGCTAATTCGTTCGAACGTTCATATCCCATACAAGCTACCTAACCACCTTGATCACTACGGCAACACTTCTGTTCCTCTCCATAAGGTCCCCCATATCTTCTTTGGGGATTGTGGTCAGGGTTCTATATACTTGATGCTTCCAAGTATGTATACGAAGCAGTATAAGGACTTTACTTTAACCAATGCTGGGCTTAAAGCTTTATACGAACAAATCGTTCGACCTGCTATTCTTGAAGTTAGCCCCGACCAGGAAGCCCAGTTAGTTCCGTCTTTTGAACTATATATAGCTAACAGCAAAGCCTCCGAATCCGAAACCCGTGCCCGAACAACCGGCCGATCCCAATCTATCCATATAGATCTCAACAAGCACATGCTAGCTAGTATTCAACGAAGAATAAAGAAAATCTCTTATGATTCTACTACTTTAAAGCTATTAGGGTGCTTTTTTGTTCTAGATAGGAAAAATACGAAGCTTCTATATGGTTCCGAACTCTCTATTCGCGATGTATTAGCGAACTACTGGCAGGATGCACCTGTATCCGAACAAACCACTGCTGTTTCCGGAACAGTACAGTTTCTCGACCTAGCTGTACAATGGCAACCCCTGGACCGAAGGAACGTACCCTTGATTCGCCGCTGTTGTATTAGAAATACTCTGCAATTCTTGTACGGCAAACATGAACAAGCCCTCTACGGTACCGATACTGGAGATGATCAAGATGAAGAAGACCAGCGAACAATGTATTCACCAATACAAACGTTTCTTGGTCAAGGAACACATACCGAATACCCTCTCAACCAGCTATATGATACCACAACGTTAACCTCTGAACCATACACGAAACAATCGCTGTTTTTAGCTGGCATTCGCTATATTCAAACCTATTCAACTAGCAAGATGGCCTGTAGTTGGGGAGGCGTTTTCCCTTGGCAGAATTCCAAGCTCTTATATTTAGGTTATCCAAAAACCGAATACCAACATTTACGGAGTCAAAACACCTCTTTCCATCCTGACCAATCCAGCTACGAGAGTTCCGATGCTGCCTCTCGAAGAAGGGTTTCATCAGCTATTCAAGCAGCTCCGAACACTAAGTACACCTGGAGGTTAGAGATTAGGGCTAATACAACCTTCTATTCAAAGCTTCTCGAGGCTGAGAAAAGCTGGGACCAGTTACCTTCAGGGCAAGGCTCTCAGGGTAACCCTTCTTCAGGGCAAGGCTCTCAGGGTAACCCTTCTTCAAGGCAAGGCTCTCAGGGTAACCCTTCTTCAGGGCAAGGCTCTCAGGGTAACCCTCCTTCAGGGCAAGCCTTACAAGGTAGCTTTGCTTTACGGCAGCGTTTACTAGGTGGCTCATTAGGCAGCTCAAGCATAAGTAAGTATTTATACGTAATTATTTTATTTTAAAAGCTAACAGTAATAGGAACAACTAAGATATCAACCAAGTGTTTTTTTCTTGTTTCTTCTCACGTGTATTGGAACTTTGTTCAGCAGATACTTAATGAAGGGTTAAAAGCACTTGATCTTATCCGAGCTTTTTCAGCTAACCGCCCTTTGAACTACTACACCCAACTACTATACGCAATTCTTCGTACATGGGTTCATAACTTCCTGGTACCCGTCCCGGCTAAAGAGCAAGCTATACTTGATCGACCTTATCGGCAAGCATTTAAGAATAACGGCCAACAAGTCAACTATGGACTACAGCTTGAAGAAGCTAGGCAACGATTTGGATTCGGCTACCTTCACCCAGCTATTATTAACTGGACTACGTTTGAAATCGTTTCTGATTTTGCTCTCCATTTTCATCTACCCTCGTTTTCGATACCAAGGCCAAAATTGACCTATACTATTGGTTTAATCGACTCAAATCACTGGATGACAGAGTTAATTCGCTTATTAAGGGGCTTAGTACTCCTTTACTATACTAAGCCTTTAAACGATATTATTAGCGAAAAAGAAGCTTGCATGCTTGCTCCTGTTAAGCTGACTCTGCCAATGTTTGAAGGCGCTTTTCGCGTTATAGCCTTCTACGCTTCTCAGTATATTATGCGAGCTTGGAGGCAAACTATAGCTGAAAAGGCGTTCCGAGACTTTCTTTCTTCGCAGAAAGGAAACCCTAAAGCTGCCTCGTTTCAGAAGGCTATTATATACGACGAAATCCAATTCAGTATGAAAGGGTTTCAAAAACTCTCTACAACTTGCGGCTTTGAAATGGACTGTTTTCGGGTATTAGACAGAAGGTCGAACCGAGCTTCTGACTTGAAGCATTACCCTAACGCATTACTGATGTGGCAGTTCGGTATACCTCTTCAAACGATCCTAGCTACTGAACAGCGCCTTCAAATTAAGGACTTTCCAAACCAGGAGAGGGCTAAAAAACAAGTCGAAGGGACTATATTTTCTCAGCTATATCGGCAGTTCGATTTAGTTGTTGATGAACTAGAAGTTCAGGATATTTTGGTTGGATATTCGTTCCGAACTGAGTTCTTTTCTCAATTTTGGAAATATCACAGTATACTCCCCTGGCCAAACTTCTATCACGGAACCTTAATTCAGAAAGCTAAACCAACTGGATCAGCAAGCTCAACTGGACAACGCTTATTTCTTATCGCTAAAAGGAACCGGGTTGGCACACTTATTTCAACAGTAGCGCTTGGAGAGTCCATTTCGTTATCGTTACAAACCCCTCCTTCGCCTCCATCCGTTGAAAATTTGCCGTTATATATTAAGCAAGCAAGAGATAAATGCATGCCTATTTTTACTTCTATTTAATACTAGGGTTAGGAGTTATAGTTATTAAGGATGGGGTAATAAGGTTATGTGATTGGAGTTAGGAATGTTTGAATCTTTTGTGTATTTTTCTTTTTTATCATCTCTTTTAACAAAAAGAGTTTATCTTGAAAATTTACACTATTAATCAACGCTCTGAAAGACCTACTCTATTCTAACTAACCCTACACTATGAAAGATTTTATATAGTAGATAATCTACTATTTCTTCTATAGTTGTAGTAGTTATAATGCTTTTATATGAATTAACTTTTAAATATAGCTAAAGTGCTCACACAACCACTATAAGCACCAAATCCACAGGTGGCTAGTGCACTAGATGATTTATGCATTGATCATCTTGTAGCTCCAGTGGCTACGGGGGTTATAATGGGCGCACTGACCAACCTGTGGCTCTAATGGCTACAGGGGCTACAGTGAACGTACTGACCACCCTGTAGCTCTAGTGGATACGGGGGTTATAGTGGGCGCACTGACCAACCTGTGGCTCTAGTGGCTGCAGGGGCTATAGTGGGCGCACTGACCAACCTGCAGCTCTAGTGGCTACAGGGGCTACAGTGAACGTACTGACCACCCTATCGCTCCAGTGGCTACAGGGGCTATAGTGGGCGCGCTGACCAACCTGTGGCTTTAGTGGCTACAGGGGCTACAGTGGCTGTACTATCCACCTTGTAGCTCCAGTGGCTACCGGGGCCACAGTGGCCGTACTAACCACTCTGTGGCTCTAGTAGCTGCGGGGGCTATAGTGGGCGCGCTGACCAACCTGTGGCTTTAGTGGCTACAGGGGCTACAGTGGCCGTATCCACCTTATAGCTCTAGTGGCAACAGGGGCTACGGTGAACGTACTGACCACCTTGTGGCTCTAGTAGCTACAGGGGCTACAGTGAGCGCACTGACCACCTGTAAATTTAGTACATAAAGTGCTCACGCGACCTTGGTGACTCTACTATAAAATCAAGAAATATAAACGCAATAGCGAATACGTTAACCACCTTGTGGCTACTTCAGTTATTATAGTAATAAAGATAGCATTAAACTAAGTTAAGATTCAGGCTCCGAACTAGACGTAGAAATAAACTCGGAATCAACAACTCTTGTACTAAATACACTACTTCGAAAGTCTGGAAGCTTTACATTATCAAGCTGGCCAGATAATAAAGGTTGTATAACGTCCGTATCGACTTCATCGCAAACTTGAACTGCATAACCAACAGAAGCAGCAGACTGTAAGTGCTGGCGAAGAACTCCAAGTTTACTACCTTTAGTACTTGATGAAAGAGATAATATCGAGTGAAATCTAATAGAAATTAACTACAATTAAAACAAAAATAACAAAGTAAATACTTACAGCGCTTCCATAGGTTTAGGATCAATAAAAGCAAGAACTCCTAACCCGAATGCTTCAACTAAATACTGAATAGGTTGAATCCGATATCGTAACTCATTCCACTGCTTAGTACTAAAACCAAGCTTCTGGGAAATATAAGAAGATAAACAGTTCTGCCAATTTACCCCGTGCTTCGGGGTAAACCCTTCGTCTTGCAAAAACGATGTTATAGGGGTTGGAGTATCCGGAATTAAAGGTACACGCTCTTGTTGAAGTGCTTCTTCCAATCTCTTCCATGATTGGCACCATAGCCATTTACGATGCAATATCAATGTATCTTGTAAAAGCGTATTCTGGGTTTCGTTGCATATAGAGAGAGTTGCGTAAATGAAGTCATCGAGCACTTTAGGCAGTATACAAGCTTGTATCAATTGGCTAGCAGCAATACTAGCACGCTCTTGTACATGACTAGGCCGGGTAGATCGTAAGCTCGTACAGAGTCGTTGCAGGCGATTGTTGCCTTTTTCGCCAAATATTACACCAGAAACTGCCCATGCTAACGAAGCCCGGAAGGATTCATCTAAAGGTTGCGGTTGTATAGAACTACCCTTAGCTACTGTAGTATTATCCAGCTTAATCTTGTCAATGATCTCGTATGCGTATCGTTTCGACTCGGCTGAATAAGGAAAATCGTTCATATCGTTAAATCGGCTTTGTAATTGATCGATTGTATCCAGTATATCCTCTTTATAGCTTTTACGCCCTTTTTTCTTAGTAGATTGCTTTTTCTTCAACGGTTCGTTCGAATCCACGTTTGGAGATGAGTTATTATATTTCCGTTTCTGGGACGGCTGGGTATTATGAGGATAAAGAGTAGTATGCGGATTTTGAACAGTAGGCTTCGATAGAGTAGTTATTGATTGAGTAAAAGCTAAAGAAGGTGGGTTCGATAAAGCAGGGTCTTGAGAGGTAAGTTCGGCTTGGATAGGCAATAAATCTGTAGGTTGAGATAAAGTTGAGTTCTTCAGGGTGAAGGCTGACTGGGTAGGCTTCGACTGGGTAGGTTGAGACTGGGTAGGCTTCGACTGGGCAGGTTGAGACTGGGTAGGTTGAGACTGGGTCGGTTGAGACTGGGTAGGCTTCGACTGGGTAGATTGCGACTGGGTAGGTTGAGACTGGGTCGGTTGAGACTGGGTAGGCTTCGACTGGGTAGATTGCGACTGGGTAGGTTGAGACTGGGTCGGTTGAGACTGGGTAGGCTTCGACTGGGTAGATTGCGACTGGGTAGGCTTTGACTGGGTAGATTGTGACTGGGTTGGTTGAGACTGAGTAGATTGCGATAAAGTAGGATTTGTTGAGATATGGTGAATCGAACAAGGCGTAGAAGGCGAAGAGGGTGAAGAAGGTGCGATATTAGTACTATAATTATTAATTAAACAGTAAAGAGAGATAAACAAATATAAACACTAACTTGACAGTACGGTTAAATAGCTTGTTGAAATCTAAGGTTACTTGATTTTTTTGGGCAGCTTGTAAAGTGGTTCGAATAACAAAACGATAAAGCGTAGCTTTCTGAGGATTTCTATTCATCGATAATAACACTGCTACGAACTGCTGTTTTAGTTTGTCTACAACAGCTTTCTCTTCAACGTGTTGTTTAGAAGCCTCGTGTAAAGGAGGGAGTTTAGAAGACATTTTCCAAAAAATAAGGTGAAGGGTGAAGAAACGTAAAAGGAACGTTAAAAAAAACAATGAGAAAATTAAAAGAAGAAGGAAGATTTTTATTTTTCGAAAATTAAAAAGAAATCAAAGAGAAGGATATTATGGTTGAAAATTTACTGGTGATGGGTGACGATATAAAATTAAAGCAGTAAGCATGCGGTGAGTTCTATTGCTATAGGGGCTACAGCAAGTGCACTGACCACGCTGTAGATGCTATAGCTACAGGGGTTACGGTAAATGCACTGACTATGTGACAGATATTATAGCTACAGGGGATGCAGCAAGTGCACTGACCACGCTGTAGATGCTATAGCTACAGGGGCTACGGTAAATGCACTGACTATGTGACAGGTGTTATAGCTACAGGGGATGCAGCAAGTGCACTGACCACACTGTAGATGCTATAGCTACAGGGGTTACGGTAAATGCACTGACTATGTGACAGGTGTTATAGCTACAAGGGATGCAGTAAGTGCACTGACCACGCTGTAGATGCTATAGCTACAGGGGTTACGGTAAATGCACTGACTATGTGACAGATATTATAACTACAGGGAATGCAGCAAGTGCACTGACCACGCTGTAAATACTGTAGCTACAGGGGCTGTAGTAAGTGTGCTAATTATACTATAGATACTATATTTATAGTGGATGCAGCAAGTGCACTGACCACGCTATAAATACTGTAGCTACAAGGGCTGTAGTAAGTGTGCTAATTATACTATAGATACTATATTTATAGAGGCTATAGTAAATACACTGACTCTGTTATATATGCTATACTTATAGGAGCTATAGTAAGTGTATTAATTCTGCTATAAAAGTTATAGTTATGGGAACTGCAGTAAGTGCATTAACAACGTTATAGATTATGGAATTATAAAGCTTATAATAAGTGTGTTATTCATGTTCTAAATTTTGTAATTAAAAAAGTTATAGTAAATATTATAGGAGTTAAAACTTTATTAAATATGGGTCTAGTATATTTAATGTACTTAAGTATATAACAGTATATTAGCAAATATTAAGCAGGGAAAAAATAGGTATAAATATAGAATGCATTAAAAATAAAATGTTACTAAATATTTCATACTTTATAAAAGAAAGAAAGAATAAAAGGATATAATTTTAAAAAAGGATTTAAATCTAACCCTAAGAAGGGAACCTGTTAGATTAGAAGACTTAGAAAAAAAAGCATTATTTGAATTACTATTAAAAGTGCAAAGAAAAAAAAGAAGTTCTTGTATAAACTACTGTTACTATAGAGATTATTTAGAAAAAAAAGAGAAAAATAGGATTTTACTACTAACTATACTACAGATATAGTGTTTCTAGTAGAGGAGAGAAAAGAGAAGATTGCTATTGAATAGAAAATAAGCGGTTTTGTAGCAAAAATGCAACAAAGGAAAAAAAGAGAAAGAAAACAAAGAACGAAGAAGAAAATAAAGGAAAAGAAGGAAAAGAACGAAAACAGATTATGGAGTATGGGAGGAAAAGGGCGGATTGTTTTCTACTATCGTGGCGCTATTGCTAGTGCGGAGGAATCTCGGGGGTTGCCAGGGTGGCCGGGATCGTGAACCCCGGGATCCCGGGATCGAAGAATACAAGATTCTACGCTAAGAACAGGGCTACTATACTAGTTCTCGAGCTAATCTCGAGGGCAAAAATAGAATAGAAATAGAGTACGTGTATTCTATATTCTAGAATACGAAGGAATAAATAGCGTAGCTTAGTTAACGAGTACAGAACATACTGTTCTTTTATAGGTTAAATAGTAGAAAATAGCGTAGCTTAGTTAACGAGTACAGAACATACTGTTCTTCTATAGTTTTAACAGTAAAGAATAACGTGGCCTAGTTAACGAGTACAGAACGTACTGTTCTTCTATAGTTTAAACAGTAGAAAATAACGTAGCTTAGTTAACAAGTACAGAACAACGTGGTTTAGTTAATAAGTACAGAACGTACTGTTCTTCTATAGTTTAAACAGTAGAGAATAACGTAGCCTGGTTAACGAGTACAGAACGTACTGTTCTTCTGTAGTTTAAACAGTAGAGAATAACGTAGCCTGGTTAACGAGTATAGAACGTACTGTTCTTCTATAGTTTAAACAGTAAAAAATAACGTGGTTTAGTTAACAAGTACAGAATATACTGTTCTTTTATAGTTTCAACAGTAGAGAATAACGTGGCTTAGTTAACGAGTACAGAACATACTGTTCTTCTATAGTTTCAACAGTAGAGAATAACGTGGCTTAGTTAACGAGTACAGAACATACTGTTCTTCTATAGTTTCAACAGTAGAGAATAACGTGGCTTAGTTAACGAGTACAGAACATACTGTTCTTCTATAGTTTCAACAGTAGAGAATAACGTGGCTTAGTTAACGAGTACAGAACATACTGTTCTTCTATAGTTTCAACAGTAGAGAATAACGTGGCTTAGTTAACGAGTACAGAACATACTGTTCTTCTATAGTTTCAACAGTAGAGAATAACGTGGCTTAGTTAACGAGTACAGAACGTACTGTTCTTCTATAGTTTTAACAATAGAGAATAACGTGGCTTAGTTAACGAGTACAGAACATACTGTTCTTCTATAGTTTCAACAGTAGAGAATAACGTGGCTTAGTTAACGAGTACAGAACGTACTGTTCTTCTATAGTTTTAACAGTAGAGAATAACGTGGCTTAGTTAACGAGTACAGAACGTACTGTTCTTCTATAGTTTCAACAGTAGAGAATAACGTGGCTTAGTTAACGAGTACAGAACATACTGTTCTTCTATAGTTTCAACAGTAGAGAATAACGTGGCTTAGTTAACGAGTACAGAACATACTGTTCTTCTATAGTTTTAACAGTAGAGAATAACGTGGCTTAGTTAACGAGTACAGAACGTACTGTTCTTCTATAGTTTCAACAGTAAAGAATAACGTGGCTTAGTTAACGAGTACAGAACGTACTGTTCTTCTATAGTTTAAACAGTAGAAACTAACTAATCAAATAGAGTAGTATAGAATAAACAACACTCTAGCAGCCACTCTTCTGCCCTCGCCCCCCTTCTACCTTAAACCACCATAACACAGATCAACCGTCAGATCGGCAACGCTTTCCCGCCCGTAGTGGTCGAAACACTATACCGCCGTCTGTGGAAATACGTCCGCCCTCGCCCCCCTTCCACCCTGAAGAAGGAGGTATAGAAGGAGCCGGCCCGGGGAGGGCGGAAGATCGTGGAAAAAGTAGCTAATCAAATAGAGTAGTATGGAATAAACGTGCGCTACGATCTATAGGGTTAGCTAATCAAATGGAATAGTATGGAATAAACAACACTCTACTCTCCACTCCTCCGCCCTCGCCTCCCTTCTCCGGAGGGATTCACGGCGGAAACTTCGGTCGAGGAATCGAAGAGGGCAGCGCTGTTGAGATACGCTGGGTTAACGAGATTTGGGATAGGGCTATTCATACAGATATAGCTACGAGATCTGGGATAGGGCTATTCATACAGATATAGCTACGAGATCTGGGATAGGGCTATTCATACAGATATAGCTACGAGATCTGGGATAGGGCTATTCATACAGATATAGCTACGAGATCTGGGATAGGGCTATTTATATAGATATAGCTAGGGGAGGCAGGCAGAAGGGGGTAGCGAATAAAACGGAGTAGTATGGAATAAACACTGATTATTCCGTTGCCACGCCCCTCCCGCCGCACGGAAGTTATACGGCAAGCCATCTCCGTTCCGAAATCCCTCCTAGGCGGAATTCGAATATTGGCAAACAAATTCACCGAGTTCACGACTTCCGAAGTTGATCTCCTCCCAGGACTCTTGGGGCAAGTAAGACCAGCGATATTATACATGGCGATATTCCCATATATACGCACAACTCACGTGGGGTCCTAGAAAAGAGTAATAGCAAGTAACTAAGCAAGAAAGCGAGTATAGAATAAACAACAAATATACAGTTACTATACTTCTCTTAATCCTGCTTTTCCATTTACTCTAGAGAAGGTATAATCAAGAACTAATCAACTAGTATAGAATAAACAAGAAATAATCCGTAATTCTACCTTTTCTACATAAACGACTGAGTAGTATTCTATTAAAAGCATGTTTATTCAGTATGAATAGGCTAGAACTGATAAGATAAGAGATTTGCTTCTTTTTTCAAGTAGGAAAGAACTGATAAGATAAGGTATTTATCCACTTTTTAAAAACAAATACAATAAAACAAGACGTTCTTACTACGTGCTAACTACTACTAAAAAAGTAAGTGGTAGAAATAAATGAATTAATTGCTGTAGTAATAAATTTCATTGTTTATTTTTTTGTTTACTTATTTTCTTTATTCTATTCTGTAGTAGAAATAAATCAAAAGTAGTGCTTTCTTAAAAAACCCTCGATTTCTAGAGTGAAGCTGATAAAATAAGGGATTTACTTCTTTTTTCAAGTAGGAAAGAACTGATAAGATAAGAGATTTACTTCTTTTTTCAAGTAGGAAAGAACTGATAAGATAAGGTATTTATCCACTTTTTAAAAACAAATACAATAAAACAAAACGTTCTTACTACGTGCTAACTACTACTAAAAAAGTAAGTGATAGAAATAAATGAATTAATTGCTGTAGTAATAAATTTCATTGTTTATTTCTTTGTTTACTTATTTTCTTTATTCTATTCTATAGTAGAAATAAATCAAAAGTAGTGCTTTCTTAAAAAACCCTCGATTTCTAGAGTGAAGCTAATAAGATAAGAGATTTGCTTCTTTTTTCAAGTACGAAAGACCCGATAAGATAAGATAAGGCCTTTTCTACTTGAAAACAGTACGAAAAAAAGAGGTGGGGGCATACGAAATTGCTTTATTCTTTCCTTCCCTGGAAACTACAGCGAAACCATAGCCCTCCAACACCTGTTAGAAAATAATATAAAATAAACAATATTTTACTCTTTATTTTTCTGCCCTCGCTTTTTTTTTTTAAAAAGATTTATAGCGAAAACTTTAGTTAAAAAATAAAAAAAAACAGCATTATTAAAATATATTAGGTTAACAAGATTTAAAATAAAGCTATTTATATAGATTTAGCTATAAAATCTAAAATAAAGCTATTTATATAGATTTAACTATAAGATCTAAAATAAGGCTATTTATATAAATATAGCTAAAAAAAGCAAGCAAAAAAAAGTAGCGAATAAAACAAAGTAATATAAAATAAACATTAATTATTTCGTTATTATACTTTTTTTACTGTATAAAAGTTATATAGTAAGTTATTTCCGTTTTAAAATCCCTTCTAAGCAGAATTTAAATATTAACAAACAAATTTATTAAGTTTACAACTTTTAAAGTTAATCTCCTCCTAGGACTCTTAAAGCAAGTAAAACTAGCAATATTATATATAGCAATATTCTTATATATACGCACAACTTACGTAAAGTCCTAAAAAAAAATAATAATAAATAACTAAATAAAAAAGCAAGTATAGAATAAATAATAAATATATAGTTACTATATTTTTCTTAATCCTGCTTTTTTTTTTACTTTAAAAAAAGTATAATTAAAAACTAATTAACTAATATAAAATAAACAAAAAATAGTCCGTGATTTTACTTTTTCTATATAAACAATCAAGTAATATTTTATTAAAAGCATGTTTATTTAGTATAAATAGATTAAAACTAATAAAATAAAAAATTTGCTTTTTTTTTTAAGTAGAAAAGAACTAATAAAATAAAATATTTATCTATTTTTTAAAAACAAATATAATAAAACAAAACGTTTTTACTACGTGCTAACTACTACTAAAAAAATAAGTAGTAGAAATAAATAAATTAATTACTGTAGTAATAAATTTTATTGTTTATTTCTTTGTTTATTTATTTTTTTTATTTTATTTTGTAGTAAAAATAAATCAAAAGTAGTGCTTTTTTAAAAAACCCTCGATTTCTAAAGTAAAGCTAATAAAATAAAAGATTTACTGCTTTTTTCAAGTAAAAAAGAACTAATAAAATAAGAGATTTACTTCTTTTTTTAAGTAAGAAAGAACTAATAAAATAAAGTATTTATCCACTTTTTAAAAACAAATATAATAAAACAAAACGTTCTTATTACGTGCTAACTACTACTAAAAAAGTAAGTAGTAGAAATAAATAAATTAATTATTGTAGTAATAAATTTTATTGTTTATTTCTTTGTTTACTTATTTTTTTTATTTTATTCTATAATAGAAATAAATTAAAAGTAGTGCTTTCTTAAAAAACCCTCGATTTCTAAAGTGAAGCTAATAAAATAAAAAATTTGCTTTTTTTTTTAAGTACGAAAAACCCGATAAGATAAGATAAAGCCTTTTCTACTTGAAAACAGTACGAAAAAAAGAGGTGGGGGCATACGAAATTGCTTTATTCTTTCTTTCCCTGGAAACTACAGCGAAACTATAGCCCTCTAACACCTGTTAGATTATCTGTTTATATTATTAATAATATAGCGTTTTATTTTTTTAAAGATTATTATATATTTTATATATATACTATTAAGTTTTTTATTATTAATCCTTATAATTTAACTAGCAGTATTTTAATATATATAAATAATAGTATTATTGTTATAAATAATAACGTTGCTTTATTAATATTAATATTAAAAAGTACGGAATATTATAAAGCTATATAGTTTATTTATATATAGATCTTGTTAATAATTAAAAAAAAAGTATTTATATATTAGTTTTTAAAAAACGGATTTTTTTTTAACTAGTTTAGTTTTAATTATATAGCAAGTTTTATAGAAATTTACATATAAGTAACTTATTTAAACGTTAATTAGATTTATATGCTAATATTAGATATTATTTTTTTATTAAGATTTTTTTTTAAACTATTAAGCTTATATTACGTTTTATAATTTTTTGCACCCAACTTTTTTTTAGCTAGACTAGTAGTAAACACGTTATTATAAAATATTAACTATAATTTAAGTAACTTAATAGTACTAACGTTTAAAAAAAAAGCTAATAATATATAAATAATAATAAACGTAGTTTGCTTGCTTAAAAAAATAAGTGCGTTATTTAGTATAATTATTTTTAGGTTTAGTATAATAAAAACTTGCGCAGGCATAATATTTAACTTTAAATACTTAAAATATAAAATTAAAAACAAGCTTTTATATGCTTTTTTAAAAAAATGCATTAAAAAAATCGAAATATATATTATTATGCTAATAAACAGTAATATTGTTATCCTAGTTTTTATTAATATAAATAATAATTTAAAAGTACGCGGGCTTATTATTTTTTAAAATTATTATTATAATAAAAACATAATTTAACTTGTTTTTATTTTAAATAGCTAGTTTAAAACTAAAAATATAAGTATAATTAATAGCTATAAATATTTTTACTTAATAAAAAAAACTAAGGATATTATAAATATAAACGGACTAAAAATTAACTTAAACAATATTTAAAAATTAATTAACCGCACGTTAATTTTTTAAATAAAATAAGTGATAATATTTCTCACTAGGTTAAAGATATTATTGTTTAAAAAAATTACTAGCATTTTTATTATATTTTACTAGTTTTTAAATATAAAAAGTCTTATTAATATTTAGTACTAAATTAATTAAGTATATATTGCTTACATAAATTTTAGTACTGTAATGTTCGCGTTGTTTAAAAAATCTTTATTATTTATTTTAATATTAAGTAAAATATTAAAAAGTAAATTTAAGTCTTTTTTTAAAAGCGGTGCTCTTAAAAAATATACGGATTACTTTAATATAGCATTAAATAATTATAAATTAAAAATACTAACTTTTTTAAAAACTGAAGTAAAAGTATAAATATTTAAAAATATTACTAAAATAATTAATATTTTATTTAATTATATTAATATTAATATACTGTTTTTTAATGTTAAATATATGTTAATAAACTTTATTTACTTTAAACGTTTAATTAACAAGCGTTTATAAACTAATGTTTTTATTATTAGTATTATAAAATATTTAACCGTTAAGTAGTTAGTAAATGCTTTAAATAATATTTATATAATTGCTAAACAAAATAAGCCTAAATTTTTAAGTACTTATAATCCTGTTATCACGTTTAAAATAAATAGCAAATAAATACTTTTATAGCTTATACATTTAAGTATTAGTAAAGTTCTTATTTTTATCGGACTCGTTAAAAAATTAGCAAATAAAAATAAACTAATCTATATATTATAAAGTAAAAAATTTAAACATGGGTAAAATTTATTTACTTTTATAACTAACATTATTAAAACATATTAAACAGCTATTAAAAAATACTAACTTAAAAGTCTATATATAATTACTAAATATAATTTTCAAATAATACTAGCGTTTAAAATAGTTAAAAAACTTAAAAAACAAAATAAAAGATATATTAAATTTTTAAGCAGTTTTAATTTTTTTTTATATATTAAAATATAAATATATTAGCTTAATTAAAATATATGCTTACTATATTTAATATATTTTTTTAGACTTATTTTTAAAGCTTATACTAATAATATAAATAATAACTATAAGTTTTTATCACGGTAAAAAATAATAATTATTATGCTTATTATTATTAATAAACGCTAGCTAATAAAGCTAGAGCTTAATAAAAAAAAACTAAAAAATTAGATAAATATAGTTTTTAGTTTATAGTTTATAGCAGTAAACTTTAAATTATATAGGTTTATAAGCGTGTTAAACGTTTTTTATACAATTGTTTTAAAAATAATAACATTATTACATATAAATTAAATATAAAACTATTTTATTAAATAAAAGGACTTTTATAAGTTACTTTTAAGGTTTTATAAAATAAATAGTATATATTATATTATATTAAGCCTTAATTATATTATTAAGTTCGCTAAAATATTATAAGCAGTTTTAAAATTTTATAAATTATAAGTTATAAAAAATATAATATAATATTAAGAAAAAACTTTATTATTAACGCTTTATTTATTTTTATTATATTTAACGTTATAACCGATTAAAATATTCATATTATTATATATATTTTATAACGCTTAAACGTTTATTACATACTATTTTAAAACTTTAACCTATACGGAAAAAACTATTAAGTTATAAACATAGTTAAAAACTAAAAGTAAATATTACTATTCTATTTAAGTTTATAAACGTTTATTACTTACTTTTATTATTTATTTTTACATATTATTTAATAACAGTATAAAAATTGTTATAAATAATTCTTTAAATTAGTATATATATATATATTCGTTATAAACTACTACTTTTTATTATATATTATTTTATTATAAACTATTATATCTTGCTTTATAAACATACTTATTTTAATTTAAATAGTTTTATGTTTTTTATTTAGTGCTAAATTTAAGCTTAAATCTGTTACAAAAAATACTTATAGTTATAATCGTAAAATATATTTATTTATAATAACTTAACAGCTTATTTAAACTTATTATAAACTTATAAAGGTATATATAGCTTACTAGTAGTTTATAAAAATGCCTAGTAGTTTTCTAAACGCAGTAGTAATTTATAAATATATGTTTTAAAAAGCAGTAGTATTATAAAAACACAAGAGTAGCTTACTAGTAGGTTAAGTTACACGTAAAGAACTACTATACTAGTATTTTACAGCGTACGTGTAGCTATCGAAAACTAAAGTCCGGTTCGGACACGGATTATAAACTAGGATAAAATAATTTATATAAATATAACTAAGAAAAATAAGTAAAAAAAAGTAGCGAATAAAACAAAGTAGTATAAAATAAATACTAATTATTTTATTATTATGTTTTTTTTATTATACAGAAATTATATAATAAGCTATTTTTATTTTAAAATCTTTTTTAGTTAAAATTTAATATTAATAAATAAATTTACTAAGTTTACAACTTTTAAAGTTAAATTTTTTTTAAGACTTTTAAAGCAAATAAAACTAGCAATATTATATATAGAATATTTTTATATATATATATAACTTATATAAGGTCTTAAAAAAAGAAATAATAAATAACTAATTAAAAAAATAAGTATAAAATAAATAATAAATATATAATTACTATATATTTTTTAATCCTGCTTTTCTTTTTACTTTAAGAAAAATATAATTAAGAACTAATTAATTAATATAAAATAAATATTAATTATTTAGTTACTATGTTTTTTTTATATAATAAGCTATTTTTGTTTTAAAATCTTTTTTAAATAAAATTAATATATTAATAAACAAATTTACTAAGTTCACGACTTTTAAAGTTAATTTTTCTTAGAACTTTTAAAGCAAGTAAAACTAATAATATTATGTATAGTAATATTCTTATATATACGTATAACTTATATAAAGTCCTAAAAAAAATAACAAGTAATTAAATAAAAAAACAAGTATAAAATAAATAATAAATATATAATTACTATATTTTTTTTAATCTTGCTAGTATTAATAAAAAATCAAGCTAAATTATAAAACCTCTAGTTTTATATATACTATATAAAAAACAAGTATTAAAAATTTATATATATACTATTTTTATATAAATTTTATTTTTATAAAAATAAATTTCTTACTATTAAATAAAATCTAGTATTTTATAAATAAATAAATTAATATATTTACTTGTTTTTTTTTATTTGTTTATTTTATTTTATTATATAAATAAATAAAAAGTAGTATTTTATTAAAAGCATGTTTATTTAATATAAATAAATTAAAAGTAATACTTTTTTAAAAAACCCTTAATTTATAAAATAAAACTGATAAAATAAAAGATTTACTTTTTTTTCAAGTAAAAAAAAACCGATAAAATAAAATAAAGCCTTTTCTACTTAAAAACAGTACGAAAAAAAAAGGTGGGGGCATATAAAATTGCTTTATTTTTTTTTCCTGGAAACTACAGCGAAACTATAGCCCTCTAACACTTGTTAGAAAATTATACTAAGTAAACTAGTTAATGTTACAGGTTGTAAAGGCCTGTATAAGCCTGTATACTAGATGGAGTAGCAACTTCGTTGCTCCTTTGCTTTTGGCTTAACGGTAAGCTCTGCGAACCGTATCAGTTAAAGCACTTAAAAAAAAATAGCTGCAAAATTAACAAGTAATAGTTTATCAGTTAAAAATATAAGCATTATAGTTTTAATAATTAAAAATAAAATAAGCGGGCAGATATTTAAAGTAAACAAGTAAATATTTAATATTATACAGTAAATATTTAAAATAACTAGTACTATTTTTAAGTAACTAATAATTATAAATAAAGATAGTTATAAGCTAGATAATTAAATTTAATATTAAGTTTAGTTTAGTTTTAAAACGTTTTTTAAGAATTATAATTAAAAAATATATTAATATAATTATTAAACGTGTTTATATAGTTTTATAAACTAGGATTATTTTTTATTTTACTTTTTTTAATTATAAAAATAATTTATAGTCAAAAGCTAACTTATTTATAAATACTGTTAAAGTTGTTTTATAAGCGTGTTTATAATAATTAATATTTATTACTTTAGTAATTTAATAAAAACTTGCTATTAAACTTATTAAAACAAAAAAAACTAAACTAAAAAGTTTTAAGCTTAAGCTTATATTTAACTTAGTTATATTAATAATAAGCTTATAATAATATAAAACTTTTAAGTTTAATAAGTTAATACTTTTTTATTTTATAAACTTTTTTATTTTATTAAATTATATTTAGTTATAACTATTAAAATACTACGTAGTAATTAAATAAATATACAAGCAGGCTTTTTTTTAAGCTAGTTAGTAGTACAAATAACACGCTATATAATAAGCAAATAAAACGGAGTAGTTAACATAAGTAAAAAAGTAATAGTAGTGTTTTTTTTGTTTAGCTTTTATAAAGCGCTTTTTAATAAAAAGATTTTAAACAAATTATTTTAAAAAGTAAGCAGTAGCTATTAAGTTAAATAAGTAAGCTTTTATTTTTTAAACTTAAGCTTGTTAACGATAATATTGCTAAGTTATTAACGTTTACTATTAAATAGTAGCAATATATAATAAAGTTGTTATTTTTTATTTTAAAAAATATTGATTAAATTGAAAACGCGGCTGTATTTTATATATATTAATATATATAATTTAGTTAAATATAAATAAAACAACCTAAAATATATAAGTAAGTACTAAGCATTTTAAGCTAAGATTAAAAATAACTGCACCCTTATTAACGCGGATATATTTTATTAAAGCTTTTTAAAAAAAAAACCTAAGCTAACTATAATTACTTAAACAGGATTAGTTCGCTTTTTTAATTAACGATCTTATTTTTATAATTATAATAAAGCAATAAAAAAATTATATTATTAACAATAACTATATTAGTAGTATACTCTAATTTAAAAATACAAGCTTAAATCTAATGCTAAAATATATAAAAGCTAACTAAACTAAAAATAGTTAAAATAGCTAGTATAGTTTAATTAGTTCTTATAGTTTACTATTAGTTTATAGAAGTACTTAATAGTTTTTTAAACGTAGTAGTAGTTTATAAATCTATGTTTTAAAAGCTAGTGATATTATAAAGAAATAAAAGCAGCTTACTAATAATTCGGGTTACACGTAATAAACTACTATAGTGGTTTTCTACAGCGCAAGTATAACTATAAAAAACTAAAGTCCGGTTTAAACACAGATTATAATCTAGCATGGTTATTTAAAAAGGATATATAAAGCTAGCTAGGGTTTTTAAAAATTTAACTAATTAAATAAAATAATATAAAATAAACAATATTTTAGTAGCTATTTTTTTATTTTTACTTTTTTTTTACTTTAAACTATAATATAAATTAATTATTAAATCGGTAACGTTTTCTTATTTATAGTAATTAAATTATTATATTACTGTTTATAAAAATATTTCTGCTCTCGGTTTTTTTTTATTTTAAAAAAAAATATTGAAAAAGCTGGCTTAAACTTTAAAAAAAGGGAATTATAAAGAAAGTAGCTATTTAAATAAAGTAGTATAAAATAAACGTGCGCGGAAATTTATAAAGTTAGCTAATTAAATAAAATAATATAAAATAAACAATATTCTACTTTTCATTTTTTTGTTTTTGTTTTTTTTAAAAAAAAGATTCACGGGGGAAACTTTAATTAAAAAATAAAAAAAAGCAGCGTTATTAAAATTTACTAGGTTAATAAAATTTAAAATAAAGCTATTTATATAGATATAATTAAAAAAAAAAAGCAGAAAAAAGTAGTGAATAAAATAAAATAATATAAAATAAACATGGATTATTTTGTTACTATATTTTTTTTGTTTAAAAGTTTTATAACTAGTAATATCTTTATTCTGATTTATTTTTAATTATTTATTTAAATTTAAGACTGATTTTATAAACTTAATAGTTTATTATATAAAAGTTTTATATAATAAGTAATTTTTCTTTTAAAATATTTTTTATTGCTTATTTTAATTAAAAACATAATGCTATAAAGTATTAAGCGAAAAAAACGTATGTTAAAATTTAAAAAGTCAGTAAATTTAATAAATTAATATAAAATAAAGAATAAAAATTTTATTATTTTACTTTTTTTTTTTTGTGTTTTTTTTTACTTTAAAAAAAGTATAATAAATAATTAAATAAAAAAACTAGTATAAACTAAATAATAACTATATAATTATTATATTTTTTTTATTTTTTTTTAAAAAGTATAATAATTAACTAATTAAATAAGCTTGTATAAAATAAACAATAATTAATCCATAATTATATTTTTTTTACATTTATAAAACAAATCAACTTTTTTTTTACAAATAATTAATATCGATAAAAAATCAAGTTAAGTTATAAAAACTTTAGTTTTATATATAATATATAAAAAGCAAGTGTTAAAAATTTATAAATATACTGCTTTAATATTATAATTATTTTTATAAAGATAAATTTTTTATTATAAAATAAATTTTTAATATTCTATAAATAAATATATATTTTTATATTAACTTGTTTTTTTTTTATTTGTTTTTTTTTTATTTGTTTTTTTTTTTATTATATAAATAAATAAAAAGTAGTATTTTATTAAAAACATATTTATGTAGTATAAATAAACTAGAACTAATAAAATAAAGTATTTATTTAATTTATAAAAAGAAATATAATATAAGTTTATTTTTTTACTACGTATTAAATACTAATAAAAAAATAAGTAGTAAAAATAAATAAATAAATTATTTTAATAAAAAATTTTATTGTTTATTCTTTTATTTATTTATCTATTTTTTTGTACTAGAAATAAATAAAAAATAGTTTTTTTTAAAAAAAAATTCTTAATTAAATAAATAAATCGATTAACGCAAATAAAATAAAATGTTTACTGTTTTTTTTAAGTACGAAAAACCTAATAAAATAAGATAAAGCTTTTTTTACTTAAAAACAATGTAAAAAACTTAATAAAATAAAATAAAGTTTTTTTTACTTAAAACTAGTATAAAAAACCCGATAAAATAAGATAAGGCTTTTCTTACTAGAAAACAGTACGAAAAAAAGAGGTGGGGGCATAAGAAATTGCTTTATTCTTTTTTTCCCTGAAAACGACAGCGAAACTATAGCTTTTTAACACCTGTTAGATTATTATATAATACAAGTTATATTTTTAAATTAAACTCTTGTTATTATTTTATTTGTTTTAAATATTTATTATTTGAATAATACTGTGCTACAGCTGTTCTGGCTATCTGGATCTGCCCTCGCGGCATTGAGCCTGTGCGTCATCGCTTACGTTGGAAATTGGAAATATTCTTCTATGAGTTCGGTCACGAAGTTTCATAAAGCTTTGCTCATAAGAACTAGCTAACTGCCAAGCTGTCCAACCACTGGGATGGTGGTAAAAATGTTTCTGATATTCCACTAGGCCGTTCTCTTAAAATATCATAATGGAGGACAGCGATGGGATTCCTGGTTCTAGTAGCGCTTCAAACCTGGAAGTGAATAACACAGCAGATGGCAACCATCAATCAAAATGAGTGCAGTCAGACCTCACTCTCTTGTATCCTGGCGGCGGCTAAATGGAATATAGTTTAGCGATCGCCATATGTTACTTGGCGGCACCCCTAGGGCTAATATCAGATACTACCTCACATATTAACACACGAGATAATATGATGAGTCCGATAACTCTATTTAAGGCCTGAGGGGTAAGGAAAGCACCCTAAGACGACATGTTGATAGACAGGATTACTCTCCCAAAATATTTCGCATTGAAATATTTTCCCTCTGGGATCTTCACATCCAGCCCACTAGGAATTGATTAAAACCATGGGGCCACTCAAGGACTTTATTTCCCTTCTGCTCGTTGCAGCATCAAATGCAGCCTCTCCGGGCAATTTTGGAAGCGCGGAGATAGCTTTGCCGGTAATAGAGACTGTGCCGCCACCTCCGCTCATTACAGGATGTCTGAACGTGTCGTTCATAGCTCCAAGCTGGATCGTCGAAAACTTCTATTATGAGGATAACGATGAGGCATCTTTCGTGACTATGGGCCTCAGCAGCAACGCATTACAGGCCAGATTCAACTGCAGTGTCAAGACACCCCCCGGCCGTCATCTGCTCGCCGGCGCTTGTGGTGGTGAAGACGGAGAGCAGAAATACCCGCCTCAAATCTCCTTTGATACCGGAGGCGACCTTTACGTCGATCACACGTGGAGCTGTCTTGATAACGAAGCCAAGGTACCGTAAGTATAACTACGTGGGCGTCTGTCTCTCCTCTAGTTACCTGTAACATGCAATAACAATATCTCATAGGGTGAACTTTATGGGGAGCGGGGTGAAAACTCTACCGCTAGAGTGTGATGATGACTACGTGAAATGCACGGCACCGGGGCCCGTCCGGATACCAGCAATTCTCACCGAGCCTATAGGAGTCACGCCATACATCCCTCCAACCCCGGCTGGCCACGACACACCAGGCTGCACCAAGCGTTCGAGGTCCCCTTCCTGGAAGATAACCGGTTTTGAATGGTGGACAGGTGGTCGCAACTTCACATGGACACTCATCGGAACTGCGTCAGGTATCTCCGGTTTAGGAATGGCCAAGCTGAACTTGACGAACGAGGCCAACCAGCAGAGATATTCGTGCACGTGGCAATCCGAGAACGGCGAGACGTCAAATATAACTGTGGTCGAGGTGGTGATGAACGTGCCTATTATGGGCCAGCTTATGTACCCTATGCCGGAGAAAAGCCTATATTACCGTTGCGAAACCGCCCATAGTCTAGACGAGAACACAACCGAACGACGTAATTATGAAACGATCACGTCGATGCGTCTCATATCATCGGAGAACAGGCTTCTTATTAATCAGACGTGGTATTGCGATGACGAAGGAGCACAAAATCCGTAAGTATAAATGAACCCCTTTAGAAATAAATGTGAAATATGCCCAAAGCGCTCACAAGGATGGATTTCAAGTATCCAATTCCACGGTTCAGGATCAGTAGACCTACCCAGCCTACACTGCCGAGAAAGACTCAAGATCGAATCCGAGGCAGAGATATCCAACATCACCTCAGTATTCGTGCCCGTAACCGTCGGCACGCCCGTGATAAATGGGAGCGTCTGCACCGGGCCCGAGTTCACCATAAAAGGCAAGATCGAATCCGAATATCCCATGGAGCCATTCGCGCTCGAGCTTCCATCCCCGACGACGCCGATGTGCACGGCCGACTCCTTCCACCCGGACAAACAATACTTCCGCCTCGACACAACGTCCCCGCCGTACATGCCGCTGTGGGAGTACAACGGTCCCAACTCCAGCTTCGTGGACGAGCTGAACAGGCCCACGGGAAGATTCACGTTAGATGCCTTCCACTTCGTCAGCGGTCTCGACTTCCTGTGCCAAGCGTCTTCCTCGAAGCTCAACCCCAACCAGACGAACTTCGACCCGGACTTCTGGTGCGACTGTCCCGTGTCCCCTTATATGCGGTTCATCAGGACTGCCAAGGCGAACTATAATGTGAAGACGGGGGACGTGTCGCTTAGTCTTACTTGGGCTTGTGATGAGCTTAGTCCAGGGAACCCGTGAGAATCCTCTTTTCCTAGTCTTTCTTTTATTCGCCCTAGAGCTCTGCATATTAATGATTTAATCTTTCACTTTCCACAGGATCATCTTTACGGCTCTAGGAAGTACGAATATCGGCGAGCCCGAGTGTCGAGACGAGGAGGTGAATGACCCGCAGCGATATTACACGCGATGCACTTTTTATCAGGGAACAGTTGAGAATCAGCGTATGCCTTTTAAGAATATTACGTGGAGGGAACCCTTTGGGAATTGAACTCTACTCACTCTCTTCCTTTTGTAATCAGGAGGTTAGTGAGAGAGAGTACTTAAGTGGTCAGAGTAGTTGAATATAAGCGCGGTGCTTGTCTAGAGTATAAGGCATTAAGGCTACGGGAATAAAACTTGATGAAACGGGTTTAGGGTAGATGAAGGATTTCTTTTTTTCTTTTTCTCCTGGCCAAATTCTGCGAGAGCGAAATTAGTTCTAGTTTGATTATCAATATAATACATTGCTTAATGACAATTTACTCAATTACTTGGATAAGCCCTTCTTGAGTGGGAGTTCTTCATTTGAGATGTCCCATCAGTATGAAAAAAGTCACAAGTTTGCCAACTCACTATCTACCCATACAAAGAGGCCACAGAGCTCGATTGCAGACGGCTGTATGGTTTCCCAACCAAAGTATGCGGCCTACAGTAGCTTTCGCATAGTTACAGCCCGTGTCCTTGAACCTGTCTTTCCAGGCTGGAGATATTATGTGGGTGCGTGTGTAGATATCTCAATCTCAATTTGCAGCCACTGAGGTCCCGAGTCTTACGGAGTTGATCTCGGTGGTGAGACAGTGCAGATAGACAGGGAACGCTAGGCGCGTTAATAGAATCTGTCGCTTAATCTTTAGAGAATAGGTATGTTAGTTCTACTCAGGGGCTACATACTCCCTTTTCACTCTGTAGTATAACCGTGTCGTTTTACCACTATCGTTATCTTTTCACTGACCTAAAATAGGATTTAAGTGAGGGCAACATGTTGCTTACATTAGTGGCTAGAGTAGAATGTATCGGAATTAATCATCCAAAGAGTGCAGTAATTATATGGTAGCAATGATGGAAATAATACAACCATAATAATACATGTTGAAGGGGACAATATAGCCCCTGAGTCGAACTCCGAATACCATTTGCTGGTGCGTTGAAAATATTCAACTAAACCTCCCTAATATTATATGTCCATCCGCACTGTCTCAGTACGGGGCCTACTTCCGACATGAGAGATTAAAAAAAAAAGCTGAACCGAGTTCCTTGTCCTCTCTTCTTTGCTATCAGTTTTGTTAATTTTAGTCGGTTGATCTATTTCCAGTCATCTAATGGATCTTGTTGGCGGTGAGACCACATGGGTAGATCTAGAACTCCCGGATGATAATCTGATGGAACTATCTTGCTGAAGATTCGCAGATCGACCTAAGTTACGTGGTTCCTCTCGGTGCTCAAATTGTATGTTGCCTTCTTGGCGTAGGTGGCCTGTAAAAATCGGTACGTGTTGAACTGACGCGTCGTCATCAGAATGAGGACCGAGGATCTCGTTACTGGATGTTGTCTCCTCATCACTGCCGCCGGATTTAGGCCCTTGACCGTCACTGGTCATAGTGGTACTGCCACCAACATCACCCTGAGATATTCGAGATCCCTGATTCTCAGTAGATGCATCGCCTTCTTTGACTAAGGAACGTAGAATGATAGGATGCTCTTCGTCCGTGATGTCCAAGCAGGCAGCTAGGTCGTCCGATTCTATGAACGGAATGGTCTTGGTTCCTCCAGACCAAGATCCAAGTCCAACCCCTTCATGAGCTAGTCTCTGCAGTTATAGACTGGCATTCGTCGTCCATTCGAGGTAGGCGTACCCTTTATTTTTCCTTTTCTTGTGGAGATATGCAGATACCGGCTCCAAAAGATACGATGCTAAGATGATTAGGACACCGACTATGAAAGTGAACAACAGACCGAAAAGGTTGAACGATGCATAGGCCAGGCCTCGAATTTTCTTACTCCAGGTTAATACATGCTAGAACATGGATCCTGGGTATTCGCTGCACATACCTGGTTATTACACAGTTCCCTCAATTCCGTACTTGTGAAGTTCACATGATACTGGAGTACAGACGGATCTGTTGGGCCATAGGTAGTGCCGAGGAATCCTGACTGGGTCGTAGCCATCAGTATGTCCCACCAGTGGCGAACGTCTAGTTGCCATTGATTATGCCACAGGGGTCCTTGAAAACCACTGAGGAGGTTCCTCTGTTTGCGAATAGTCGCCGTTGAAATCAATCCGAAAATGAAGCGTTGACCACGGCTCAGCCATCACCCTTGGGTGGATAAACAGTGCAGGACATGCCTTCTCTGGTAGCACGTTGTCTGTCCAACTGACCAGGGGAGCTTTCCAACTTTGCCAAATGCTGTCAGAAAGACCACTCTCCCCGATGCAATATAAGTATTGCAGTACGTCGAATATCATCCAAGCTACCCGATGTTTGATTTGTTCTGCCTTTATAGGAACGGAAAGTTGTAGACGAACACCTCGGAAGCGACCTTCTTCGTCATCATCGAGGAAGATAGAATTGCTGCCTTAGCATTCGCATTTTGTCCTGATTTTTTGCCGTATCCTTTTAGCGTTCCCGGACTTGGATAAGTGTTCTGCTATTTGAGTACCTACTTCCCCCTTAGGGTTATCTGCTGTCCAGTTGATTTTCATTGTAATAGCTTTATTCAAGTCACCCCACCACTCATTGGCCCATTTTTCTGGACTGGCGCGAGGTCTACCGTGCGATTGACTTCTCACATCATCCCAGGAATTATTCCAAAAGCTGGGACATATTTTTGAAGGTTGACTATCCTCAGGTTGCCTAAACAGTAATGGTCCATAGTAAACGTACTTATTGTATGCAGGCCTTCAAATACACGAGACAAGAAGGACGGTGTGTTTACTGTTGGTTCTGGAATATGTTTCAGATTATAGTATTCTGGCGTCAGTATAGAGAAGTCGCCATTGGACAGTGAAAGAGCAAAGAGACAAGTTCTGAGGGACTTGATCCTAGTAGAAAGCTGAAAAGAATCCAGTCGTATGTCGTAGTTGCAGAGATTGGCAACAGTAGCTATACGGTCCTCGGGGCAAAGACACTGTCTCGTACGCAGGGACGATAATGCTGCCGCCGAACTCAAAGTCATCCGCGTTCCAAAATTAGAAATTTTAAAATTACCGATTTCGAAGAACTTGTTTCCCATAGGAGGGTGGAGGGCTTGCATCCGGGAGATTATGCGACGAGTTCGCTCTGGATCAGCTGTGCTCCACATGATACTGTCATTCCCATGTTTCTCGATCCGGAATGCAAGGATACTAGACTGCTGTTCTTGTCCAGCAGCGAAGTAACGCGCATCCCCTATGAGTCTCTGTAACATCCCATAGGTAAAACAAAGACGCTTGTCATTCCGATCCATAGTTGGAAAAACTTGCAGTACTCTCGGATGCTCGCCGGTGGATAGGGGAAGCTCAAGGTGGGCTATCACCCTTAGGATAACCCAGATGTTCTCTCCCGAGAAAATTGATTCCTGGAAAGTCCAAGCACGGGTGTACCACCGGTCGTTGCTGAGAAACTCTAAGAAGTCAAGGATGTGTTTGGACCAAACTTCTTGAGTCGTCTCGAAACTAATATGCTCACTCAGTTGCACATCCTCAACATCAGCTGCCCAAGGCGAAATAGAAAGGAGCTGCGTAAAAAAATCCCTCCACCAAACACTGTCCGGCCATTGAGTCCATTTGCGCGTTTCGTTACCCCAAGCCTCAAAGACCCGTAGAGCAAGGAGTTGCTCCTGCGAGCTTACGGTAGAATGTAAAATGCCTAAAGTCCACGCAGCTCGTTGATATACCAAGTCCATCGCTTGTAAGCCAACCCGATGCTCATCGCTCTGATCTTGAGGCAGGCATGCTTGATCAATCCAAATGTACCGTAAGCCCATCGAGGCCGCCAATTCGACAGCATGATCGAGAACTTCATCCGGGGGGACTCGTTGGTCGGTAGGCAAATAGATATCGCTGTGTAGGCTATGTGTGCTCGTGCAGTCCCGAATCCTGTAGTGCCGCTCGGTATCCTGAAACGTCGACCAACAATAGGAAACTGCCAAGAAATGGTTGCATATAGGCGGATCTCTGCCGCAATGCTCCCAAGGTTGGACTAGCTTGAAGTTTCCAACTCTTCTGTGCTGAGGGAACTTTGGGAATATGCAGCACCGGGAGCACGAAGCAACCTCATCACTGAATCTTCCTTTCTCGGTTGCCTCCGCATTCGAGTTGTCGAGTATATGCTCCGGCTCTTCCGAGTCTCCTTCAGTTGCTGCCGCTTCATCGTCGTTCATGAGCGAAAGAGCAATCGCAAACCGCTCGACGTCTTCGGGGTCCTCGGGGTCGTACAACAGATTGTTTTTTCCCTTTTCCCATCATCAGGTCCAATTTCATCATCAGGAACTAAACCCTTCAGCCCCGTGGTTGCCCACCGGTGTGCATTCAAACTGCTAATTCTAAACACCGTAGCAAGGGCGAGATCGCCCTTCACATCTCCCACAGGGCCCGTGAGAGGCCCTTGGGTGTCGTCCTCGATTATTTTTGTACTTGTTGAGAATGACATTGGAGACTGTGTTAGTGATTATGGTGTATAGTCGAGAAAAAGGTAATGTAAAGAGCATATATTCCAGGTATTATCACAATGGACAACAATAGCTTGAGAAATTGCCTTCTTATCCTTAGTATTGTAAAACCTTTATGTATCCTAAAACAAGACCGATTTCACAACTAACCCCAACCACGGATTCAAGGGGTGACAGACTGTTACAACATTATACATTACCTAATCTACGCACTCACACCACCCTTATAACTTGGATTTCGCGAAATTAACGTATTTTAGTATATTAAAGATTGTCATGTTTTAAACCCTTTTATACTAACTAATAAAGTTAATAATCTATAGTAGAAATAACTGTTTAAATATCTTGTTAATTTTAAACTAGTAATTAATAATAATTTTTAATAATAACATTATATTTAAATTTTATAAAAGTTAAAGTTAAAACTATCTTTTTTATATTTAAAAAAGTTGAAAAAAAAACTTATATAAAGTTAAATATTAGTTACTTACTAGTTTATTTAATTTAAGGGGGTTATTTCAAAATAGCACCGGGTCTCTTGTAACCAGGGTAGTTAACGTATTCGCTGTATCTGCCGGTTCTCCATAGGATCAGTTGGAGAAATGCGTGATATTCAAGCTGCAGCGGCACTTCCACCATATATTACGCCGACAAGTGAAAGGCCCATAGTTAAATAAAAAACGGATACCTTGACCTATTACAACAATCGGAGAAAATAATATTTCGGAACCGGAGCTTTAGATTCACACCTTGTTCTATTTATTTTATAACGCGTATGGTTTCATCCTATGCGTGTTCAGTAGCCATCCCGCTGTCCGAAATGGTACACTGTTCACTCAGCCTGCCTACGTTTTAACCGCACTCCCTTGATGCCTGCCGCCGGCGAAGCATCCCCTGCATTTCCTAATTCTTAGATCTAATTGGGTTTCCTAATAGACTGACGTTTTCTTTTCCCCGACTGGCCGAGCCATACGTGTCATAGCTAGACAGCTTTGGTTGTTTCAAGCCCCACGTGTCTAGCTTTAGGAGTATTAAGTCACTACTGCCTACCTAGCTACGGCTTGGCACCTTGCCCTCTTTAAGCGCGTCCAAACCTTTCTTTCCGGTGGAATTAGATGTTGCGGTTCTTTAACCCCGCCATATCATCACATTTAATAGCCCAACGCAAAGTAGTAAAATAAAGGGTATATAAGACTTAATTAACTTGATCAACTGTTTATAAGTAAGGTAGGAAGATCTCTTTATATACACGAGAGCTTTATATGCTTTAGTACAGTATATATTATGTTACTTTTAATTTATTTTTTTAATACTCCCGTTTAAGAAAGTATCGTATGTTTTATTAGATTAATGTAATTGCTCTCGCAGCTTCTGTATTAATGATGCTTTCATGCTTCTGCATTAGTAATGCTTTTATGCTTCTATATACTGCTATTACGAGGTAGTAATATAAACACATATTTTATATAAAACTAGCCTTTTAGTTTTCGCGTTGAGCGGTGTTTATAGTTCTTGTATTAATCGATGCTTACTATTCCTGCATTTGTTAATACTTCTTGTTCTTTAGTACAATTGTATTATTTGTACTTTAAGCATTTGTTTTCTTGCTGGTTTTTTGTATACTTTAGTGTAGTTTATTGTTTAGCTCGTGTGCGGTTAGACCTTATAGCTGTAAACGTTGCTACAACTAACTATTTTGATTGTATAGTTAATTTTTAACGTACTAACTATTATAGCAAAGATAGGTTATTAGCTTATAATCTTTTTTTTTGCTTTAGCAGACAGAGTAATTAATAGTTATAAGGTTTAATGATCTATAATATCGTTAAGCGTGTTAATTACGGTTAAGAGTTTAAGTTACGATTTACTATATTGTCTAGGTTCTGTTAATTTATTAAATGCTTTGCGTTTAGATTTTGCTGCTACTAGTTAATTTTGTTAAGATCGTTTTGTTGTTTTTGTTAAGTTTTTTATAAGTATACTAAAGCATTTTTTTTTTACTTAGGTTTATATATTCTAAAACGCGCGGGCGGAGATCGCTAAGTTCTTGCTTTTTTAGCAGGTATTGATCTTTTCTTTTTTTTATGTTTGCTTGTTTTTAGAAGTTTTATTTATATTTATAAACAAAAGCTACTGTTCGTTAAATATTTTAGTTTAATTGTTTATAGTCGGTTTAGTTTTACTTAGTAAACTTAGCTGTTTTTAAACTTGTAAGTTAATTTAAATAAATTAATTTATACTTAATCTTTTAGTATTTTTTGTAGTTTTAGTACTTTTTTAAACTTTTTAAACATATCCTTAGTTAGCGGTTTAATTAAATTATTTGTTATTATATCTGCTATAAAAACTTATTCTAGTTATATTATCTCTTGCTTTATTTATTCACGAATAAAGTATGCTTAAATATCGATATGTTTATTTTTATTATATTCTGTTAAGTTTTTTACTAATGTAATTATCTTTTAATTATTACTATATATTATAACAGTACTAGGATTTTTTAGTACTTTTAGGCTTTTATTTAGGTCCTTAAAATTGTTAGCTATTTTACTAAATAGTAGCGATAGCTATATTGCCTTTTTTGCAGCGTTAATAGTACTTTAATATTCTGCTTTATAAGTTAACAGCGCTATTATGTTCTAAAGTTTTAATAACTAATTAATTACTTCGTTATTAAGATTAAAAATATATCTTAAGGTTAACTTTCGCGTGTTAAGGTCTTTTTTTTAGTTTATATTGGTTTATTCTAACAGAGGTTTTAATAGCTTCTAAAGTATTAAGCAGTAAGTTTTAGTCCTTACTAGATATCGTAGTATACGTTTTACTGCTGCTTTATATGTTAGATTTAAGTTTAATACATATTTACTAATATATAAAACAACGTATACTATATTTAATCACGTGCTTATTATTAAGTATATTAGTGATCTTATAGAAAACTAATAGTTATATTTGTTTTTACTGGGGTATTTTTAGTTTAGTTCAGCTTTTTATAACCTTATTGTTATTATTAAAGTATCGGTTACTTTATAGTCCTTTATTCCGTATTAAGTAAATATTTTATTAATATACCTTTATTAGTCCAAATAAATAGTTTTTTTTATTTATTATAGTGTATATAAATGCTTAAATAATACTAGTAGGGTTTTAAGTCTATTATCTAAAAACGTTTGCTTAATGCAGTTTTAACGTCCTTAATTTTTAATCTATCCTTTTTAATTATAAGCAAGTTATTTACGTAAACAGTAATAAATAAGCTTGTTTTAATGTTCGCGAAAACTTTATAGTTTATACTTAGTAGTTTAAATCCTAATATTGTGAGAAATTCAGACAATATTTTAAACTAGACTTTAAATGCTTATTTTAAGCTATATAGTGCTTTTTTTAGTTTACATATCCGTTTCGTACTGTTTTTAAATTCTTGCGGTTGTTTAACATAAATATCCTTTTTTATCTCTTTGTAAAAAAAAGCTGTTTTAACGTTTATTTGTTTAATCTTAAGGTCTTATACTACTATAATAACAAATAAGACTTTATAGCTTATTAGCTTAATTACTAACGCGAAAATCTCGAAGTAATCTACTCTTTTAATCTGCTCGAAGCTTTTAATTACTTATTTAGCTTTAAAACGGGTGATTTTATTGTTTAGTTCTCGTTTTAGCTTATAAATCCACTTTCTTTATAGTATATATATTTTAAAAGTCCGTTTTACTAGTTTTTAGGTTTAGTTATTTATAAGTAACTAATATTTCACTTATATCGCTTTTTTCTACTTGTTATAGTTATGATCTTTTAATGTTTTTGCTACTATTAATAGTTCTATATTCTATAGCCGGCTTTTTAATGTAGCAGCTAGTACTAATATAACGTAAAATGCTTATACATGTAGATCTAAAGGTAGTTAACAGCTTCTAAATGTATATCGCAACTTAAAGTAGTTAAAAACCTGATCGTTTATATTAAGATTAAATAATTAATTAATAAGAAAAAGTATAAATATTTAATTAGTAGTATTTATTATAATGCTTTAACTTAACATAATAATATTTTAGCGTTATTTTTTAGTTAGTAAAAATACTAGTTCTTAGATTATAATGCTGTTTTTTACGTTATTTGTTTATACTTTAATAGATACTATTTTTAAAGCTATAGATTTAGCTGCTTTTTTTATGTTAAAGTAAACATTTTGTTTTGCTGCTTTAATCATTTTATTGTTTTTTGTTAGGATTTTATAGGCAACATTGCTATTATAGCCTATTAAAATACCTAGTGCTAATTTTAAGTTAAGCTTTTTACGCTTTATAAAAAAAAGTAAATATTAGACTTTAGTGCTTAATATTTTAATATAGGAGATAGTTAGCTGTTAACCGTTTATTTTTTTAAATGGAGTAATATTGATAGCGTTATAAGGGCTTTTATTGCGAAAATAATTAATAATTGCTATAATTTTAGGCTAATATTTAAAAGAAATATTACTATTTATTATAGTTAGTAGCAGCTTCTTTTATATTATAATATTAAAGCTTTCTATTATACTATTATTTTAATACTGTTCTATAAATGTTTATTATATATGTATACCTCGTTAAACTCTTTATTTTTTGCTAGCTTTAAAGATAAATTTTTTAGCTTTATTAGCGTGCACTATTTTGCACTTTCTCCCTTATTTCTTTAGTCTCTATAAAAAATCGATAAATTGTTTAATATACTTTTATATATAAAGCCTGTTTTTTATAGGCTTAAGGGCATTTAGTTAGCTGAAAAAATCGATTATTATAAGCTAGTACTTTTCTTCCCTGTATTTTTAAATATAGTATAGCCTATATATATTAACGAAAAGTACATCTTTAATATATTTGCCTTAAAGAAGTTTGCTTTTATAAAAGCTTTTTTTTATCTTTTTAAGTACGTAAGCTTTACAAGTGTAGTATATTTATGCTTCTTTTATATCTTGCATTATTTGTTCTAGTTTAAAAAGGGATTTTTTACTTAAATATCCTATTTTTTTATACTATAGCTTTATATTAGAGCTTATAATATATACTGCAAGTGCTGATAGTACTGTTTAACTTGTTTATAAAGTGAATAAGTTACTAAAGCGTATAGTTTATATAGTAGTTTTTAACGGCTTAAACAACTGTATTTTATAGCGTTTTTTAGTAAAAGTTATTTTAGCTCTTTTATTAAGTAGTTATATAATTAATATTAGATTTACTCTTAATATTAGGGCGTATAGGACATTTATAAATATTACCTTAATAAAACTGTTAGTTATAACATACTGCTTAATAAGGTTATCTTTTCTTAGTACTTCTATTTATACTCCCCTAATGCCGGTAATAATAATCTTTTTTAAAGCAAAGGTTTTATAGTTAATAAGTTCGTTTCTGTTTTAAGTAGCGTGCTGTCCACATTTAGAGTTTAAGACTTATACTTGTTTTAATAAACAGTTTATTATTAATTATTTATAACAGTATAAAGTAAATAATAATATAAGTAGTAATTACGGTTATAAAGTACAGAAAAGTAAAGAAAGTAAAGATAGGGTTAAAATTAGAGAGCGAGATGGTTTTATATTATATTTTTTATTTCGTTATCGCTTTTTTTTAAACGGATAGTTAGCATAGCTTTTTTAGTCTTTTTTTTTTTATTTTCTCTTTTTTTTTTGTCTTTATAATTTAGCTTCCGCTTTTTAAATATGGGGTTTACTACCTAATACTTAGTTTTAATATACCTAATTTTATTATAGTGTCTGTATTTTAAAGCACGAACTAGTACTATTTTGTTTTTGTCCTATATATTTTTAACTATTAAGCGCTTTGTTCTTTAAGGGCTTTAAGTAATCTTCGCTTTAGTAACTATAACGGCTACGTTATTAGTAATTAATTAGTTAGTTTGCTTTATTTATACTTTTTTAGCTTTTACGGTTTAAACTACTGTAGTTAAGTCTAGAATCTTTTTTTTTACTGTTATTTAAAATACTTAGGCCTAGGCTTTATAGTTTTCTTTAAAACCGCGGATAAAATAAACGGTAAAATAATTAATAAGTAGTTTATATTTTGCTCCTACTTTAGCATATTCTTTTTAGATTTTCTTAATTTTTTCTGCTAGTTTTTAAGCTGTTAAGAAGTTTTTAATCGTTATCGCGTTTTATTAGTTAACAAGTTAAAAAAAAGAAGTTACTTTTTTTTAATTATACTTGCGGTTTATTTAAACAAATAATTTACTAATAGTAGTAATCGAGTTTATAGTTTAATTTATAACTATAATTAAACTATATTTTATTAGTTTAATTTTTTTTTGTTAAGTAATTTTTTATATTTTCCGTATTATTACTAGTACTTGTTCTTTTTTTTTGTATATTCGGTTAAAAGTGTATTTATAAACGTTGTATATGTTTATAACAGTAATTATATTAAAACGTTATTTATAATAGTTTTTGCGGCTTAAAAGTTTTGTAATTAAATCTAGCTTTACTGCTAATATATTAACGTCCGATATTATAGCTTTTTTAGTAGCTATTATAAAGTTTGCTATGTTTATACTTTTATTTTAGAACATATTTATAGTATATAAACTAAACAAGTAAGATATAAGTAATAGAAGTTCGCAAGATTACGATAAAGTTAATAACGCTAATATCAGTGCTTTTAAAAACTGTTTACAGTTCTTAAATAATTCTAATTTTTTAGTGTTATTATTTTATAAAAGAGGTTATAATTATTAAAAGTAGTTAAAACTTGCTTTTAAGTTTAAAGTTAAATTTAATAAGATAATTTAAGATATAGTTTTAATTAGTTAAGATATTTTTACGGGTAGCTAGTTTAAAGGCGTTCTAGCTTTAAACTAAAAGTAGTCTTGCCCGCTTAAAAAAGTAAGGATATTAATATCGTTCGAATCTATAGTAAATTTTTCCGTTTTATCCGATAGATTCTTGTACGTGAAGTCCTTATTGTTGTTTTCTTAAAAATTATTATAACTTTACAGTACTTTAATATTATCGGCTAAATAGTAGTAAGTTATAATATTAAAATATCGTTATATTATAGTCGATATAATAACTTTTTAATGTTTTTTTTTGCAAGATATATTAAATATTTCTTCGTTTATATTTTAAGTTAAAAAAAGTATATAAAAGCTTTTTATTTTTCTAAAAAAATATAAAAAAGGAAAATTAGCTTCTATAGGATAGTTTAATTTTCGATTTTTTTTTTAGTTATATAACTATGTACAAGCCGATATATTTCCGACCTTAATAAATAACTTTAAAATTAGCTTATTTTAACCCTTAAATATATAGTACTTAGCTTTTATACTTAAATAGTAAAAGCAGTCCGGGCTTATAACCTAGTAAAATAAAAAGTATATAAAACTTGATTAACTTAATTAACTGTTTATAAGTAAAGTAAAAAGACTTTTTTATATACACGAGAGCTTTGTATACTTTAGTACAGTACATGCTATGTTACCCTTGACCTATTCCTTTAACATAAAGCACAGGTCGAACAACATTGCGTAGGGACACTCTGAAATGGTAAACCTTTCGTTCATTTGCCGAATCCCGAGTGGATGGTTCACTGTTGACTTCTGGCTCTGCACAACACTAATGTTCCTTGTTGAATTTGGTTGTGCCCTGTTGGGAGCCCCGTCCCCTAGGCTGTTAGAGATAGCCATTTGCCGAGACTATTATCGGACAAACAGCGTGACCTTAATCCAAGAAGAAGACTGCAAGACACAGGAAGTGCAGTTGAAGCTTGGTTTCGTGTTGACAGTATTATCAACGTGCTCAATTCTTGCAGGTAAGCCTTCCATTACTTGGGGAATAGAGTATTATAAAATGCTAAAGATGAATCTAGCGACCCTCATGCAACTTCCGATGGGCCTACTCGCTGATAAGAAAGGCGAAAGAACGGCTCTACTTCTTAACATCACCAGCACAATTCTCTACTGGGGCTGGATGCCTCTTGTTGGTGAGTACCGCATTATATAAGTAGACCATGGCCAACATGCCTCAGCTATCTTCAGCGATCTACCAATGTGGACCTTTTACATTGCTCCGATCTTCATCTTTATTGGCGGTGGTCCCTGGGCGTCAGGTGCTCTTATTTTTTCAGCTATCAACCGACAGATAACTTCAAGCCAAAGGTAAGTGTGCTCCTGGCAAAAGATGGATATCGTTAACCGCTTGCGCATTGCATAGAACTCCTGCGTTTTCTATAATGGAGGCCATATCCGGCATTGCAGATCTCATAGGTCCAGCTCTGGGAACTTTGACAATGGAGGAGTATATCTGGCTACCATACTTACTCGCGACTATAAGTTTCACGCTTATGTTTGTGCCAACACTATTGCTCAAGGACCAAACAACGCACCTGTTGACGGAGGTAGATGATATACACTCGGAAGTTGAAGTTGCTCGACTTACCGACGGTGAAGAGCAACCCTTGCTACCTGGTGCTGCCATTTCTACTTATGCTCATCGCTCTGAAAGAGGAACCTTCCAATCCACAGCAACTATATATAGTATCGGCTTTAGCTCCTTTTTTCTGATTTCTCTGGCCCGAGACTCAAACAACTTTCTCATACCTTGGATATCTTGGCGATTTGACGAATCGATCGCTCGAGTAAGTCTCCCTAGTACTGGATCCTAGTGTATCGTACTGACCCGAAATTTCCAGGCGGGGCTGATTTTTTCTCTGAGGGCTGTCATATCGTCCATCGTCTTCTTCGTTCTATTGCCACTGGCCAGCTCATTTGTTTCCGGCGTTATGAACGTGGAATCATTTACCCGAGATCTATACCTTTCGGCATCTAGTGCTGCATTTCTTTGTGCTGGATCGACTGTGGTAGCGTTATCATCAAGTCTCTGGACACTAGTAGCCGGTTTTAGTATCATGACTTTAGGATCCGGTGTCACTGTCAGCTTCCGCGCCTTCCTTGCCTCAAAGGTCGAGAGGTCCATGTCAGGACGGTTATTTATGGCAATATCAGCTACATCAACGATCGGTAGCCTAGTAGGCATGCCGTTAATGGGAGCGCTATACTCCCTCAGCATATCGAAGCAGGCAGATCACATTTCTTTACCTTTCGCCATCGCCGCTGTGAGTTGCCCTAAAGGTTTTGAAATTTTCACACGTTGACTTTAACCTAGGTGGCTTATTTTCTTGTTACATGTGTTATTAGTTCGCTTCCGCTTGTCATCTAGTTCAATATTTGCTGAGGGACATATGAATGGATAATGTCACACATTTGCTTGATCTCTGTGGGACGCTTTCGAGATCGCAAGATTGAGTACAAGGAGATGGGGGTTTCGTTGGCTATAGTACGATACTCAAACTCTGTTCAATTCCTCGACATAGCTAGTGCTTGGGACAGACCCAGCAAACCCGCGCGAGAGTCATTGTTGTATCCCTTAGCCCCGTCTTACAATCAAACGCCCACACAGATGGGGCATGTTCTGGTACAAGTCTCACATCCATTTCTTCAGGCTTGCTCGGCGGAACCGTGAAGTTCACTCGGCCTCTGTTCATCTCAATGCGGCCCTCGATTTCAGCATTGCCAATAGCACAAATACCAAGAATGTCGTCTAAGCCGGCGTCTGATAAGAAAGCACCCACTTCTGCCACAAAACCAGTCGGTAGGTCGTATTCTCTATACTCGGACTGCGCAGGATGGTTGAATCCGAATTCGTATGGCACTAATTTCCCGCTCATGAACCGCCACGACCTAGGAACAACATGGCCGCCCGCTACTTTGCCGCTGAGAGGCACTGGCCAGGGGGTAGACACATGGCCAAACTCGACTACCATCTCCCCTTCTTCGATAGTGAAGTGTTTGTGCAGGAGACTAAGTCCCACTTCTGAAGTTATATCATAACGTTCGAATATGTCCCTGTGTATACCAATAAGTATAATTCCTATCGACCCGTACGGCATTACCTACTTTAGCTCATGGAGGTCTCGTCTCTCACCAAGCACCGTTAGGCGAGTCTGAAGGACTTGGTTGGCTTGGCTGAGTGTGCCGAGGTCATTGAAAATAGTGATATCTTCCATAGCCTCTGGCCTTGTTGATATAATATCGAACACGAATGAGGACGTCTGTCGGCTCGGCCCATCGTGCGAACATACTCCAGCCCTAGCGACAAGATCAATCAGGACCACTTATACTAAGCAAACCAAGCTGGTTAGCTCTCAATCTCCGAGACTCTGCTTGGTTCTGCGAGCAGAGCCTCAACTTTCTCGGCCCTCCGCAAGAGGCGTTACACGTGGCGCGGGCGAATTTGGTAAATCGCTGCTCTGTAGGGAAGAGCTCCAATTGTCATGCTTGAATAACAACACAGCCTAAGAGGGTGTGAGGATGATACGGCAATGATTGGTCCCCCGATAAATATTGCAGAGTAGCTTGCGACGTCTGACGACGACTTGGGGCGGTTGGGCACACTTGGGAGAATGGCTACCAGGGTGCCAGCTGTCATGGGTCCTGCCTGAATTTGACCTACATCCGACTAATCATGCATTGAACACACCCTCGATGACTGCAGCCTGACATAGTATGCGCATCCAGCTTCTATGTTCGGGTAGGGTAGACACGCAAGCTGAAGCGTCGTCTTACCACATTGAGCATTGAGAAATCCAGTGGGGCCACGTGCGGCACGGTGCAGCCGTTTTCCCGCAATTTGAATGATAAATGTCCACCATGCGACACCCCAAACGGGTCCTGTGGTGACACTCCGACAACAGCATTGCATTGAGGAATCCCACGGAAGCACTTTGAATGCAGAATGAACGAGTTACATGATCACACAGATGTGGCCACTCAGTTAGATTCGACTTGGGAAAACCAATGGAACGAATCCATGTCCGACCAGTCTTCCGTCGCGCTCACGCCCCCTAGTACCGGTAGTGTTGGGGAACCGACCCCCGCAAGCCCGGATCTCACGTATGATGATGGCGTGTCTGGTACGATTGAACACCAGGGTGAAAACGAAAACTGGAGCAGCAATATAAATGCTTCCAAAGTGAAGCTTGCCAGTGCGATCGAGGTCGTCGTTTCATCACTTACTAACACCACGAGTCCTCTCACAAGGCAGCAGGCCTGGGCATCTATCCAAGCTTTAGCAGAGGATAACATTGCGAAAATTGTAGAAAAGGAGACGCGCCGGCAAGATGTTCATATTCCTTCATCGAAGGTAAGCATTTCAAATTGGGATAACCTCGGTCCTATCGAGCCGTGCTGACCACCATAATAAGGCCTTAAAATCATTGCGCAATGATATGGAAGGATTCCCTGCGCTTAGAAATCCTTGTCTGGATAGCCAGAGGACTTCAAACTCGTCTCATGAATCATCAAGCAGAGATGGAAGAGAGGTTTACTCGACTTTGCGGCATAATGACAACATAGCAACTGGTCAGAGTCTTCTAAATCACAGACTCAACATATCACTTCAAATGGCAAGTGAGAGCTCTTCCCAGGTACCCCTGTCTCGACAATGTGGTCGCGTTAATAAACGCCGCAGTCTGTCAGCTAGGCCACATCTTCCATCTGCAAATGGTAGCGTACAGCTAATGCCCGGCCTTCCGGATTCCATCTCTGAACTCATCCGCGTCTATAGCGATGGCCCAAATCTTCGACGCGGACGGCCAAGTGCGCGAGGATTTAGTTGTTCTCATTGTGCAATCGCGAAGAAAAAGGTACGTGACCACAAAATTTCATTAGATTAAGCTAACTTTCCTACGGTGCACTGGCAATGATAACTGCTGTGATGCCTGCCTCAAGTCACCAATATACCGGCAGCTCTGTATAAAAGCGGATTTCAAAGGATCCCGTCTATTACTACATGGTAGGTTGTATACTATCAAACAAACAGACAGTTGAATTATAACTGGCTGTAGATCTTTATAAAACACGCATAACGGCGCTACACAACAACGTCATGGAATACACATGGGAAGATCCTAACGTAGAACCGATGGCGGTCACAATATCAAATGGCTTCGACTCACAGCTAGAAATTGAGCTGCGACATTACGTCCCTTTAAATGAGGACGCACTCACACATACTATATTTCGTGGCCTAGAAGCAGGGATGACAGTCCCTACCGCCAAAAGTACACCTTTTGCCCTTCGAGAAGGCACGCTTACCTCAGAAAAGATCGACCGTTATTGTGATGGATTGGCTTATGATATGGTTTTCAGAGAAGCTCGAGAGTCAATCCAAAATACCTTGCTTAATCATGTCATCCTCTTTGCTGTGGCACAGATACGTCATGAGGATGTAAGAACTAGGATAGAGGGTGTATGCATCCTCCATGGTTAAACTATTTATTTTGAAGCTAACTGGCATATAGCTTGAGACGGTTCGACTAGCGCTCCGCTTCTGGGCCATCCAGGCTATCTTCTTCACCTATCCATGGAGAATAGAGAGAGGAGGCCATCTCATTGGGATGTTTCCGCTGCAATTGCCCGGCTATTGGAATGGAATCACGTTATTGCCACGCCTTGTTAATCAAGAACTTGATAGGGCTTTTGAAGCACGTATGGACGAGATTGAGAAGGAAACTTTAGAGAAACTTCAACTCGCAATCTTTAAGCGGCATCGAGACTACTGGTGTTCGATTTTCCTGTCGTCCTTCATTCTTCTGCACAGTTTGGAAAGGGACACCTGGAACATGAGCGCGTGGAAGTATGAGACAAGTAGTCGAGGCGCCGCTTCTTGGCCTCTAAGAAAGAGCCCATCCGACTATTGCGATCAGAACAAATACATTGCAGACGTCCTTGCCACTCACTTCAGGGTCGTCAATCAAGGATGTAGCCCGTTGAAACAGAACTGGAATAAACCTTTAAACCAGCAACTACTCAGTAACAGTGTACCAGCTCGGAGGTTTATCTCAAGCATACAGTGTGATTTTAACAGCCCTACGTCTAGTAAGTGCCCTTTACGCTTAAACCCTCATTACCGGCTTAGATTTCATACTTATACTAGCCTAGATTATGAAGCTGAGCTACGCAGATCAAGGGAATTTGCTCGTAGCAATGCTCAAAGTTTGAACTATATATATACTAAAATGCTTTTCAAGGAATAATATTTGTACTATGGGCTCCACAGAGTTTTGTTTACTGCTTTATATTATGCTGATTCTCTTTATATTTGATAGATAAGCGTATTTGTATTTATTCCCTTATGCTGAGTTTAAACAACAAGAATTATAGCTGCATAGCATGACAATGTTGGGATTCCTGACATGTAAGGCACAAGGACCCAGCTACTTTTCTTGTTCTCAAATACATCTCTAATCAATCTCCGGGTTCTTTATTATCGAGGAGAGCTTTGCTAGCGCTTCGAGCGCGTTTTTCACTGCTGATAGTTAGCACAAATTCCTCGGCCCCTTCAACCTTAGGGTGCCTGAGCTCAATTAGGTTCACCAACCTTGACAAGACAACCTTTGCACATCATAATAGCAAGGGTAGGTGTTTTCAGCTCAAATATACAAATTATTCCATTCCATCTTTCGTGGAATATACAATGGGCTAGCCTCAAGCAGCCCTGTCTAGCTCCATTCCTGCTTCAACCCCTATATGGGCCAGGAGTAGCGTGCCGTTTCCATACGGGAACGGGTCATCATTGCGGCCTAGCCAGTCTGACAGAGGCGTCCCTTTTTCTAAACTTTCGAGGTTCGATGCGACGAGAGCTCTACTGCCCAACTGATCTCCGCCTTGTCTCGGCGAAGTATTTCCAGTCTGTGTTTCTGGAAAGGCCCCGGAATTTTGCTGAACCTGGGGCACGAATGAGCGCCGATTAGGGACTTGTTACAACCGAGGAAACAACGCTCACCTTCTCGATGCTGTCTTGGCTCCCATCTCCGAATTGACTTACGATGGACGTTCGCGTCATCGTAGTGTCGAATGCGCAAATCTGAAGTGATAATTATTGTAGGCTTGGCATATAAAACTAAGGAGGTTCGATGTCGTGAATACTTCGGAGCCGTTACTTGAATTTGATTCTTTTCTTAAATACACAGTCCGTGTTTGACTCCAGACCTGACTTGCCCCTTCGTTAGTCTTGTCGCTCTTCTTTATATATGCCCACGGCTCGCTTGAACACGCATCACGATGCTAGAAACCTTGTATCCTCCTCGCTCTAATCTCTCAGCTTGAACGCCTACATGTTTTCCGACCTCACTTCCATCATTTCCGACCATGATATAATCGGGCGTCTAGTAGCGGACAGTGTACGCTATGATGGCTGGAGTGAACTACGGCTTTATTGGATATACTGCAAGAACAATGTCCTATGAATTTCCGACATGGCCGATAGTTGGATTGTTCTTTTGCTTGATGATTACTGCACTTCTTAGAAGCAGGCCGTCAGACAAATTGCGTGTATGAGAAAAGCCTCATAATTGCGGTCAGTGATATGCAGCAAATATGATCTAAAAAGCTATTTGAGACAGGTACGATATGATAGGTCGGTATCGGTAAGCCGCATATGCAGGTGTCTTAAAACATGAGGTGTGCTAATGCATGTAAAATTCTGACATGGGTGCCTCGCACAACCGCGGGAATGACATGCATGTACAATGTACGGGTCGGCAGGGTGATGATGGTTAATGGCGTAGCGCCAGCAATTATCATCCTATCGACCTGAAGGTCACAAAATTTTATGGCGAATGATAAATCATGTCGGAAATTAACTAGGGTGCTATTGAAGGGTTAATGCACCTGGCGCAGTCAGAGTGCTACCCCGGCACCTAAAACGTGCACGAGCGCAAATTGCCATGTCAGTCCATCAACTTTAGTGGCCTAGTGATGAGGCTCTGTGTGGCATACTACCAGAGGTCTTTTGAAGCTCATCAATACACTGGACGCCATATAGAACCGCGGGTTGGTACGTGGCTCATATATGCAAGAAGTGGTAATTGCACCATGAATCACAGATCGCCGGTTCTCACTGAATTCTTGAGGTCTCTGTGATGGCCGCTTGACAAGCCACTTGTAAGCCATAACTAGGTGGCGTGTCCTCAGAGGAGGTATATCTCCTAGCGGCAACACAGGTCAGCACTGTGACTGGGTCGTGTCTCATAGAAGTCTCGCTTATAATCGATTCGCAACAGCTTCAGCGCATCCCTGTACAGGCTTCATGGTATCCTCTAATTATATCCCTACCGCTCGCCTCTTGTTCCTGCCAGTTTGTCTTCCGTGAAGCAACAAGTCGCAACAATCTGGCCATGTTATGTCGAGTATCTCGGAGAATAGACATACCAACGGGGGCCTACTCCTGGCCACGGTTTTCCTCTGTCTTCTCACCTTGGCAGATAGTATACTCAGCAATTCCTTACCAATTGCCCTAGGCTCCGCGTCTCCCCAGACCCCAGGCTTCTGGAACCTAACAACAACGGCTCTGATTCTCTCAGCAGCCTCAGGTGCGATCTTCATATTTAAGAACACCAACACCAACTAACAGAACTAGACTTGATAGGTCAAGTCTTCCTTAATATCCTAACATGTCGTTACAGTTCTGAGTATGCTATGAACTTCAATAGCTTCAGTATCCTCATAGCATCTATTTATTCGCTAGTTTCGTGTATGCACATCTATCTGAGATACTTGCCCAAGCTCATCTGTAACAGCTTTTCAGGCGACCGAGGGGCTTGCCTGGATCCCTGCCATTGCTTCAATCTTCAAGATAATAGGAGGCGGATCGCATGCTACCGCCTTCCTAACCCTCACCCTCATTCGGGAAAAGACTTCTGGTACCCTGTGGTATGCGTATTCTGCGCTCGAACCTTTATCGTCATAATTATTCACGCTAATTCGGGTTCTCATAGTGCTGCTCTCATTTATACAACCGGAGCGACCATTGTTCTCTGCCAAACCATAGCCTCCGTGGTCACCCCATCTCTAGCGATACAAAGTCCGATCTTGCCTTACATCATCTCAATTCTCTGCTGCGTTCTGGCTATTGTTGTCACGATAATTTATAATAAGGCCGGGGGCTCAGCGAGTGACCCTGACTGGGCAGACAATTCTTCTGCACAGCCACTACTCCCGAATGGAGCAGCAGTTGAAAATGCCACTTCACCGAGGGCATTGGCAGGGATGATGGGGTGCTCTGGGGGATGGCATAATAAGCCATCTATGACTAAGGAGGTGCTGAAGTCAATAGGTTTTATATTCTTCATAGCGGCTATCGCGAAAGCCACTCGTCCGTTATTCATAACTTATATTCAGCATCGAGTCGGCATTATACCGAAACTGGCAAGTACTGACTAATCTCATAATGTGTTCAATCAATTAACCTAGGCGTATAGGCAAACTATCTATGGCTTGTTCGAACTGTTATGTCGCTAGTCATCTTTGCTGTGGTTCTACCTTTGGTCGTGATCCTTCTGCCTAGGTGCACGTCGAGGTTACCCAGCACGATAACATTATCCGCTGCCAAGATCAGCGTCGTTCTATTGGCAATTGGTGCTCTTTTGATTGGCGTAGCTCAATCCGAACCTGTGCTGATATCTGGTAAGTCAGACGCGGTGTCCTGAATATGTATCTCCAGTGGGAACTAAGATGTCTGAGGCCTTTTGATCAATACCCTGGGAGTAGCTACAGACTTATCTCTGCTTGCGTATGCCACCGACGCAATAACAGAAGATATGGCTAGCTATTTCTTCTTGACAATCGCCTCATTAGAGAGCGCTGGCACATTAATTGGGATTGGGCTTTTGTATCCGCTTTACCAATTATGTCTGGATAACGACACGCTCTTCGGTGGAATACCATACTATATCTGCGCGGTATGTATATGTAGGTTGCCTTATTTGCTCCGCATCTCTAAAAATATGATAGGGCCTATTCGCCATTGCTGGAGTTAGAGTTTGGAGTACGAAGCCATTCGATGCTTAGTAGCTCTTTTGCGTACCTGCGGAGACTTTATCACAAAGAGTGATGTCATGGTATGGACGTTACGATGCCGGTCGCATATGTCAACTTGGAAAATAATACGCTCTCGGCAATTGCGCGGTTCGAGCGTACACCCAAGGTAAGATCATTGTGTCAGTACTTGGGCTGCAAACCAGTATTTTCGAGGACACTGCTGATTAGTTGTACAGTTATAAAATCTTGGGCTCTTTAGATAGAAACAATAGTAATGGAGAATCAAAGGGCGCATTTCTGCAGGCTCTAATGCGCACAATGCCTGTCTTTTGTGTCCGACCGCTTTTCGTCGCTTCAGGGAAGCCTAAACATCTCTTTATGCTGCAGGTATTGTTGGTATGGGTAGAGGGACATAATTTTCAGCAGGAGAGGTAAATTCCTAAACCTCTCTGTTATCCAGACCAAGTGCAGGTCTATCTGCTTTGTAACGACTGTGATGAGCTAGGATCGAACCCAGCGCCCTTATGGCTAGCTTCACGCAGTCACTATTAGGGCTGAGCTAGCCGTCATGTACGTTGTATAACCGGAGATTTCTTATAAGGGATAACTTGCCCATGCACTAAGTAAAGTCACATGTAGTATTTATTAGATCTTCTTTAGGGCTGCGCAATGACCGCAGTAATCGCAAGCCGCCGAGCAAGCCGTGAAGTCTTCCCCCTCTTCGTTCCAGTCAACTCCTCCCACGCTTGACGAGTCTGAGTCCGAGACCGATGGACCAGAGCCAGAATCATCCTGAGTCATAATCCACCTAGCTGTTACTCCAGGGGAGAGTGCGTTGTCAGCGCCAGGGAGTTGCTGGCGAATCTGTAAGACTCCTGTGCTCGTAAGCATGTGGCAAACTTCAAGCTTCCCACTGGCGACGTCATACACCATGTCCCTGATGCGATGGATGAGGGCTGCCAATCGTGAAAGGACTTCGATATTCGACTGCTCCCACTCCACAACTCTCTCGCGAACATTCTTGACCTCGATGTCGTTGAAGAGGCCGTCGTGATGATGGGCCAGGATGAAGTTGTGGAGTTGAGTGACCCACAGCCGCGGAAGCTCCTCATTTGTAGTGTCTTGATCCTTCTTCCGGTAAGATCGAGTCTTCAGATCAAATATCTGACCCTGAGACACGCGTGTGCCCACTTCTTTGAGTTGCAACCCTCCGCTGGAGGTGGATGCCTCACTAGTGATGGTTGCGGCGTTGAGAGCAGCTACTAGGTCATTAGAAGTTATAGGTGAGTTGACTCGAGCTGTCGTCGACTTCTCTCTCGCGTTCTTGGCTTCGCCTGGGATGTATCCATCAGCCTCGAAGCGGACGAAACATTGAAGTCCCCCAAATGAGTAGCGCAACACCCGCTGGTGTGAAGTCGAAGTCTTTACATTCGAATTCCAAGTGGTGTAAGCGTCAGGAAACGTATGACCGAAGCCTCGAACACCTATCATCTTCTCTGTTGGAGAATTTTCGCGTCGAATGAAGAAGACAGTCTTTCCAACCTTCTCTACAAGCATGCGAAATGGCTTGTCTTCCCCACGTACAAAGCGGAGGAGATTTCCGAGGGTACTGCTACAAGCGACGAGATCAACTCCAGCACTGCCACATGACTCTGGAGACTCTTTCAGCGCAGCGACAATGGCCGGCTCCATCGGGTGTTTAGGATATCGGGCAGCATTGCGATCACGAAAGTACTCCCCATTATCTTCAGGTAGCTTCTTAGGCTGACTTAGCGGTGTCCACTGAGGGGGCATGCCTACATTGTTTTAGTCCTGCATTGCCACTTAGACTCAATGATTTTTCTTGGAAACCTGCCTGGGATGAACATCTCGGGATGCTTTGCGTTAGTCCAATTCCATGAGGCGACAACGCTACAGTTCGTAATGCAGGCGGCTGCCCTGAAAGATGCGGCGCTGCTTGCCAAATCATTAGATCTCAGATCCTGCATCAAAGGCCCTAATGGAAGTTCAGGTGTGGTGGAAATTTCTCTCAATTGCCAATTGTATCTTCTACCGCGTTGACCACCTCGTTGATGAGGGCGACCTCTTTGGTATTTATATTGCATTTTAGTGAGCTGAAGCTTATTTATGGTGGCAAGGGTATGTAATGATGACAGTGAAGGAGTAAGGCGCAACGTAATTTTTGTAGAGACGAGTCAAGTTCACAAGAATGCGGGAGACGCGCCTTGTATATCTTGTCGACCAACCATGGAATCAGGGACGTTCTTGAGACAAGTTGGACGGCCTGACCTCTTACGACCATCTACAGGAGCCAGTCAGAAATTTCCACGCATCTCGCGCCTGGAACTTGTCGTATGGTAGTTTTCTAATAAGATTAGATTCAGTGGCGATGTTTCTCATTGGTGCCCGCCTGCCAAAATGAAAGCCTTGCTGCCTGTTTGGCCATATGCTGCCTGTATGATTCACATGTTGGCTGCGCAACGCAACCAAAGAAACATGTGATAGGCTGACCCAGTGCGGCACAAACGTAGACACGTTTACCATTAAATGAGGAGATACCGGCTCCCATTGAAATCGAGGCTCGGGCCTTTTAACATACTGTAACTCAAGAAGTACTCTTTCTCTGCTTTCCACATCACACATTCTCTTCTAGATAGAAGCCCGACACGACATAAGTAACACACCCCAAGATGATTTCAGAAGGCCAAGCGACGACCGCAATCAGTAGCGCTGGTCGCTCGGCACGGTTGACGAAAGTGTTCAAAGAGACATTGAGTGGTAGACGCAAGATCACAGATACTAGTGCCGCAAAGCTGTTCCTAGAGTCAGCACAGAACCACGAATCCCCGAGTGCCTGTATCGAGACTATTTTAGCCAGTTCGGATGGACTTGCTGCTGTGCGTAGCAGTGTCCGAGCAGATATTTCTCTTTCTTTCATTCAAACCTACACACTGGGCTTCATCCGCTTCCTGTCAGACCCCTCTATTAAAGCCTTGGCTGATGGGCAATTTCTATGGCAAATCCTCCTGGCAATCGTTGATCCGCCCACCCTGTGGAACGCCCTTTGTAATGTTCACGAGAAGCTCGAAGAGCAATGGCTCTTTCCACTTGCCTGGCTGGCCCACGAACTTCTCGCAAACACCTCTGACGAAGCACCCGACGTTCTCTCCGGCGTCCAGAGTTTACTGGTATCTAGGAAACTGCTGCAAGCCAAATCTCACGAGACTCGAGAATTGGGTTACAAGATCCAGAAGCTGGTCAACCTCAAGACTGCCCCAGCTTCAGCGGATGAAATGTTCTCCCCTGGTGGAAGACACGACAATGACTTCACGGACTTTCGCAAGATCGCGGTTTATCCGACAGCGGATGAGCTCCTCGCAACTCAAAAACCTTTCTACCTTCGAATGAGGGACGTCTTCAATGCAGAAAACGCCGACATTGCAAGCGTACACTTAGACAACCAGTTTCGTCTAATGAGAGAAGATATGCTAGCGGAGATTCGTAGTGATTTACAAATTGCTGCTGACAAGAAGAAAGGGCGGCGATCCGCTCAGAATCTCAGTGGTCTTGTTCTCACTGGCATCGAGGCCGGTGACGAGAAGCGCGGCAAGAAATGTTCTCTGTCGATGCACTGCGAGAAAGGGCTCGAAGATTTGAGAAGATTGCACCAGATTCATCGTCGCCAATTTCTCTTGGAGAATAAAAACTACTTGAAACATCAATCTTTTGGCGCACTACTATGTGGTGATGACATCTACGGATTTGCCTTCCTCGAACGTAACTTGGACTTACTCTGTGAGGATCCTCCTACTGTTTGTCTTCGGTTTACAGACAGCCGGTGCCTGGGCAGAGCGCTTCATGCGTTGCGATCTCAGATGAAGGTCCAGTTCGCTGTTGTTGATACGCCTGTGTTTGCTCATGAACCTGTATTGGAAGGCCTGAAAGCCATAACGGAGCTTCCCCTCGGAGAGGCTCTTGTGCGTCCGCCATCTTCACAGGAGCCACAAGAAAACCATGTTGCCAATGGATTACAATATCTTGTCGATAAATATCAATCATCTGGCGCCAGCGGATGCTCCATTGAGCTTGGGGCTAGAAATGTACAGGTCGATCAATCGCAGATCATCTCCTTCGTGAGGGCAGTCACCCAAAAGGTTTCACTCATTCAGGGTCCACCGGGTACGTAACTTATTACGTTTGTCTATACTATATGAACTCCATTGACAATGAGCAGGAACCGGAAAATCGTCTGTAGGTTCGTGGATTGCCAAGGCCATGTTTGACAATTCGAAACTTCGTATCCTCGTGATCAGTTATACCAATCATGCTCTTGATCAGTTCCTTGAAGATTTGATCAATGTTGGTATTCCGAAAGAACAAATGGTTCGCCTTGGCTCTAAATACACTGAACGAACTGCCAGCCTACTGTTGGCACAACAGGCCGACAACTACAAACGCTCATCAGAGTCGTGGCTCATCATGGACCACTTGAAATCTGAGAAGATAGAGTTACACTATCAACTTCAATCCCAGTTTTCTGAATTTCTAAATTTCAATATCTCGTTCGATGGGTTAATGGAGTACCTTGAGTGCTCCATTGACTACAGGAAATTCCACCAGGCATTCCAAGTACCACGAGGCGAACAGAATTGGAAACGAGTCGGAAAGAGAGGCAAAGCTCTCAAGCCCGACTACCTTCTTTCACGTTGGCTTCAAGGGGAGAATCCTGGAATATTCACCAAGCAAGTCGCTCAGGATTGTGAAGAGGTTTGGGATATGCATATCTCGCAGCGAACAGCGGCTTACGGTAAATGGGCCCAAGATATGATAGAGGAGCGCGCAGAGGAAGTGCAACAACTCGCGCACAAGCTGGATGGTATTCAAGAGCGCCTGGACGATTTGTTCGGTGAACGAAACGTGAATATTCTGCGCTCGAGACGCATCATCGGATGCACAACAACTGGTGCTGCCATGCAGAATAAGATCATACGGGCTGCCAACCCTGATGTTGTCATCGTGGAAGAAGCCGGGGAGATCAGGGAGGCACATGTTCTGACAGCTTTAGCACCCTCGGTCAAACAGCTCATCTTGATCGGAGACCACAAGCAACTCCGTCCCAAGGTGGATAACTATGCCTTGACGGTCGAAAAAGGGGATGGGTACGATCTCAATATGTCGTTGTTTGAGAGACTGATCGTCCAAGGGCATGATCATACAACGCTAGTAAAACAACATCGAATGCATCCCGAGATCTCTCGGCTATCCCGTGGTCTTACCTACCCGGGTCTACTAGATGGTAAAAAGACCTCTGATCGCCCCATCATTCAGGGCTTACAGGATAGAGTCATCTTCGTCAATCATGAGCACCCCGAAGTCGCCTTTTCTGCCATTAACGACAAACGAGATCCGACAGCCAAGGCTAGCAAGCAAAATGAATTCGAGGCTAAGATGGTGCTCCGGCTTGTCAGATACCTTGCACAACAGGGATATGGCACAGACAAGATGGTCGTCCTTACTCCGTATTTGGGCCAGCTTCGCTTACTGAGAGAGATTTTGAAGGGAGAGAACGATCCAGTTCTCAATGACCTTGATTCAGCATCTCTGATCCAGGCCGGTCTGATGACACAAGCAGCATCCAAGGTCCAAAAGCGCCCGCTTCGACTTTCGACGATTGGTAAGTCATATCGTGGGAGACCTTGGGATTCGCTGGCTCACAGGCATAGATAATTACCAGGGTGAAGAGAGCGACATCACAATCATATCTCTCACGCGAAGTAACACTCGGGGGGACATAGGTTTCATGTCTGCTCCAGAACGGCTGAACGTCATGATTACTCGCGCAAGAAGCTGTCTTATCATGATAGGAAACATGGACACATTCATGAGTAGCACAAAAGGCAAGGACACTTGGTCTCGCTTCTTCGAATTGCTTAAGGAACGAGAGCATCTATACGATGGCTTCCCAGTAAAATGTGAGCGACATCCAGAGGCTATGGCCATATTGAGCAAACCGGAAGACTTCGATAAGTTCTGTCCTGATGGCGGTTGTGCAGAGCCTTGGTATGTTTCTCAATTATTTCCGTTACCTTTAATAACCTTTGCAAGCTACATGGGACTGACTTGCGGAATTAGTGGAGTGGAGCTCAAATGCGGCCTACACAAGTGCAAGCGCCGCTGCCACAAACTTGCTGACCATTCCCAAGTGCGCTGCACATATTCAGTCGAGAAGACTTGCACAAGGCAACACAAGAGAAAGATACCGTGTTCTAGAAAGAACGAACCTTGCGACACGTGCGTTGCGGAAGACCTAGAGAACGAGAGACGTATCAAGCGCGACCTCGATCTCGAACGGAAGAGACTAGAACAACAGGCTAGATACAAGAAAGAGCTCGAGGAGATACAAGATGAGCTTGACCACCACAGCCGAATCATCAAGTACGCTATGGAGGAAGAGGCACAGAAGACTAAAGTTGCACAGCAGCGCCAAGACCTCAAGGCAATACAAGAAGCCGCAATTCGCACGCAGCAGATGAAGCAAGCCGAGAAGAACAGGGCCGAGGCCGCGAAGGGGGCTGCAAGCCAGAAGCCTGACGCAATGAAAGAAGAAAAAGGTACTAACGAGAGGGATGAATTTCTCAGCAAGGCTCAAGAAGATTGGAAACATCGCAAGGAGTTTGATGGTGCCCGAAGCAAGCCATTGGATGAGCTGATGGATATGATCGGCCTTGAAGATATTAAGCTTCAGTTCCTTGAGATCAAAGCCATAGTCGACACTATGGTAAGTTAAATACTATATATCACACCTGGGCGCGACGCTGACATGAGTATAGATACGGCAGCACGTCGAGTTTTCAAAACAGAGATACGGTTGCTCACTGCTGGGCAATCCTGGAACGGGTAGGTTGGATAAACCCCAACATCGTGTCAACTGTGACATATGCCCGTATCACTTCGGGTTCATGCACTGACACGTATTCTGACTTAGGCAAGACCACAGTCGCTCGGTTGTATGCCCAGTTTCTAACATCTTTGGGAGTAATTCCGGGTTGCAAGTTTGAGGAGACAACCGGCTCCAAGTTGGCCAACATGGGGGTCTCTGGTTGTCAAACTCTTGTTGACAACATGCTCAACGGTGGTGGCGGTGTCATATTTATCGACGAAGCATATCAATTAACTTCGGGCAATAGCCCTGGCGGCAAATCCGTTCTCGACTACTTACTAGCAGAAGTCGAAAACTTGACAGGGAAGATCGTCTTCGTTCTGGCTGGGTACAATAAGCAGATGGAGAGCTTCTATGCTCACAACCCTGGTCTACCTAGCCGCTTCCCGATCAGCATGAAATTTGCCGATTACACTGACAAAGAGCTAGTTAAAATTTTAGGTCTGAAGATTAACAAGCATTATAACGGCTCAATGAAGTGCGAGGACGGCCTCTCGGGCCTGTTTTCTCGTATAGTAGCCCGAAGAATTGGACGTGGTCGTGGTTATGAGGGATTTGGTAATGCAAGAACAGTAGAGAACGTCCTCGACCGCATCTCCAAGCGCCAAGCTACCCGGATATCGAGAGAACGACGGTTAAAGCTCAAGCCCGACGACTTTCTTTTTACGAAGGCGGATCTCATCGGACCTAAGCCCGCTGAGGCTCTAGTCAAGTCTGAGGGCTGGGAGAAACTAAATGAGATGGTAGGGCTAAGCTCTGTCAAGGAAGCAGTCAAGTCCCTCGTCGATAGTGCTCAGGAGAACTATGAGCGCGAGCTCGCAGAGCAGCCACTAGTAGAGTACTCACTTAACAAAGTCTTCTTAGGAAACCCTGGAACCGGAAAGACAACAGTGGCTAAGCTATATGGGATGATCTTAGTCGATCTAGGGCTACTGTCCAAAGGAGAAGTCGTAGTCAAGAACCCGTCTGATTTTGTTGATTCCGTTATTGGTGGATCGGAGAAGCAGACCAAGGGTATTCTCGCATCGACAGCGGGGAAGGTTCTTGTTATTGATGAAGCCTATAGTCTGTATGGAGGTGGCTCCGGGTATGGATCTTACAAGGATCCATTCAGGATGGCTGTCATCGATACAATTGTGGCAGAGGTACAATCCGTGCCTGGGGATGACAGATGTGTCCTGCTCCTAGGATACAAGGATCAAATGGAAGATATGTTCCAAAACGTCAACCCGGGCTTGAGTCGTCGGTTTCCCATCTCATCCGCCTTCAACTTCGAAGATTTCGATGCCAACCAACTGGCGCAGATCCTTGACGTGAAGCTGAAGCAACATGGTTTTCAGGCTACGGGAGAAGCCAAGAAAGTTGCCATGGAAATGCTTGATCGTGCACGTAACCGTCCAAACTTTGGAAATGCTGGTGAGATTGACATCATCCTCAACGACACCAAGGCACGGCATATGAAACGGTACTCTTCCGGAGAAACGAAGTCGGCTCAAGTACTTGAGGCACTTGACTTTGATGAGAACTTCAACAGAGCGCAAAATTCCGAGACAAACGTCAAGAAGCTCTTTGAGAACACAGTGGGCACAGAGGATACCATCGCACTACTTGAAGGCTATCAGGAAACTGTTCGTGACCTGAGAGCATACGGGATGGACCCGAAGGAGAACATACCGTTTAACTTCTTGTTCAAGGGCCCCCCTGGAACTGGAAAAACGACTACTGCCAAAAAGATGGGCAAAGTGTTTTACGACATGGGTTTCCTGGCTACAGCTGAAGTTATCGAGTGCTCCGCAAGTGATCTTGTGGGTCAGTACGTCGGCCATACCGGACCCAAGGTAAGACAGCTCCTTGACAAAGCCCTCGGAAAGGTCCTATTCATCGACGAAGCCTACCGACTGGGTGAAGGCCGATTCGCCCAGGAGGCGATAGATGAGCTAGTAGACTCGGTGACCAAGGATAGATACCTCCGCAAACTCATCATCATCCTTGCGGGATACGACTCTGACATTAACCGCCTGATGTCTGTCAACCAAGGCCTCACCTCACGATTCCCCGAGACAGTCAACTTTCGGGGCTTAAAGCCGAACGAGTGTGTTTTGCTGATGACGAGTCTCCTTTCAGGTCAGAAGAAGCTATTGGAGAGTAAAAAGGTCACATTCGATCTGTCGGTTCTCGAATCACGAGAATCAAGTTTCCACGGGCGGATCACCATACTGTTTGAGAACCTTTCACGCCAAGCCAGCTGGGCAAATGCACGAGATGTCAAGACATTGGCGATGAGTTTATTCAACAAGACAATCAAGCCTAAGGGAGGTTCAATGACTAAGCAAATTTGCGTTACTGAAGAAGATATCATCACTGAGCTACAATCGCTCTATAAAGAACGGCAATTACGCAGTCAAGCGAAGGTTCCATCCGTAAATAACAATTCCCAGCTTCCGCCAGCGTTCGAATCCCCGCCGCTACCTAATAATCCAATAACAGCGGCTACATCAACCAGAGCTGCACAACCTCCGCTAAAGTCTGGGCCTAACCAAGACCCTGCAGAGGAACCCAAAGAGCCAGAGAAACCTAAGGCTCAAAGGCCACGAGCAAGGGATAGGCTTGAAGCTCGGCGCGATGCTGGTGTTAGCGACGAGATTTGGGAACAACTCCAAAAGGATGTGCAAGCTGCGCAGGAACGCGAGAAAGAGTACCAAAGACTGCAAGAAGAGGCACGCAAAGCATCTGAAGCTGATAGGGACAAAATTGTCCGTAAGCTCTTGGAGGAAGAGCGTAGGCGCAAAGAGGAAGCTGAGATGCAGAAGAAGCTGAAGGAGATGGGGTTGTGCCCCATGGGCTATAACTGGATAAAACAAGATTCGGGATATCGGTGTGCCGGAGGATCTCATTACATTTCAGATGAGTAGGAGAATTCATGATATTGGAAAGTGTGCTAAGGTGATAGTTAGGTAGGTTTTGTGCTGGGGTTAACAAGAACATCGACATGACACAGTTTTTGCATAATTCTGCGATGATTTTAGAGGAAAAACAGAGAGATCCTATTTTAATGACGAGTTTCAGCTGTTAACTCATAAGCCCTACAGTGGATCTAATAAATCGTTACTATCCGCCTTGATAGTAGCGATAATATGACTTAGAAAATGGTAATGAAGTAAAATTTGGGCCTACGCCACCAACGGCACGTATTTCAAGACCGGTAGGTAAGTGAGGCCAGAGAAATTTTTCTTTATTATTTAGTGTTTTTTCCCTCTTAGTGGTCAATGATAATATTTATTTTTTGATAGGAGGGTTTTTTGTAATTATAGCGTAATATAAGGAAGTTTAACGTTAAAAATAAATGAAACTATAAACTCATCACTAGAAACTTCTAAATAATTTGCAGACAGCTTTATTATAACCTCATATACACACGGCACGGTATGCTTGCCTTCCTATTTCGTGGTGGAAAGAGATTTCCCCTTATAACCCCTCTTCATTACTTAGAGAAGGTGGCGTCGGCGGAAGCCCAGCCTCAGATACGCTATACTCTCTCGAATCTAGTTTCATAGTATGCGTCTTCTTGAGCCAGGTGCCGACTTCTGCGTCACGGACCTCGTGCAGGTTAAGTGGAGAGAAGTTGGCAAAGCCACCTCGTAAGCTGTCGGCCACGTACCCCTTTACTCGTAAAACACTTGTGGCTACCCGTGCACTGTCACCATCGTAACATATCAATAAGATCCTTTTTTTCTGAAGCAGACATAGCAAGTCCTCATCAGAATTGCTGAAGGTGTTCTCTAGTCGTGTCCATACTGCTGTCATCACTGCTGGTGACGAGAAAGGACTCGCGTCAGCTGGCAGGGCGGTTGGCAGATTCGAAGATCCGGGTAGATTGTTGATGGCGTAGTCTGAAGGCTGGCGCAGATCAATGACGGAGACGTCGGCCTTGGGAACTAGGATGTCTCGAAGGGATAAGTTTGCAGAAGAGCGAATGTTACATATCAAGCTGAACATGTCCTTAACCTCGAAGAAGTCTTGAAGCACATCGGCATAGTCTCGCTCCCAAGCTTCGTCGTACCGATACTTATCAACCTTGGTAAGTTCCTTGTGGAGAGTCAGCAACGTCAGACCAGATCGTATAGAGGGTTCGTAATGTGAGCTACCTCATGTTTTATGGGCGGGAATCGTTGGTCTTCCAGTTTCTCATAATACTCTTCGATGTACTGATATGGTAAATCGCAACAGAGGAAGACGCAATGTATCTCGCCGCTAGGGCCAGCCAGATTGACCAGAGATCCGTCAGCCTTGCACTTTTCTATGTATTGGAGCAGTCCCTTGAGGTTGAAGCCAGAGGATGGTCCACAAATGATGCCTTGGCGGCATAAGTCCAACGATAAGGAGTAAGAGTCATACGATCCCACGTGCTCGATATGGTCAGTTGACTCTCTCCATGGAAACTCGACAGGAGCCAGCAGGGCGTATGAACGTGGGCCAGGAACTCGATCTCCTGCGGCTGTGCAGACACTACTTCCGTCAGTTGATTTCTCCTCTCAAAGCTGTACGGCCAGAAGCTCACTTACCCTAGACGAAACACCGAAGATTTAGCAGCCTTGAAATATGTGCCGAGGCCGGTCATTGTGCCTGGTTTCTAAGATTAGTCTTCAAGCTTATGCACACAAAGACGTATTAAGAGGGGCTCACCGGATGTTCCCATGCCAGCACAAATGAGGTTGATCTCTGGTAGCTATCAGTCACAAGGAGTTAGCGATGCAGTAACTGTGAGCTATCAAACACATCGAAATCCTGTCCTTGGATGAGATCAAGTCGGGCTCGGACACGAAACTCAGCACTTACCTGCTTCAGAATTTGAGGTCCCGTCCACCTGACATGTGATTTCCAATTCTAAATGTGTCTACTTAGCTGAAAGCATAAAAAACGAGGAGAATAGTGAAGCCCTACGTCGTCATTTTCGTATTGATTCGAGTTTATGGTGTCTTCTGCCTCCTTAGCTATTCTCTGGGCTGCTTGGATACCTCCTCGCTCATCGACTGGTTCTGGTTGCGAGGGACCACCGAATAGGGTGCTAGTGAGTTACGCGAAAAAGAAGTCAGCTAGCATGAACGATACGTCTCAGTTACTGGTGGCCATCTTACAGGTTGAGGCCGAAAAACTTCATCAGCTTGAGCTTAGCATCGCTTGTCTTGTTGGACAGGAAGGCCCGGGTATCTGATATGCCATAGATCGCCCTGGCGACCAATGACATCGAAATTACCGTCGAGCCAGAGCTATACTCGACGATGGTGCTGGTTTTGCCGGGCACGACGCTCTTCTCCAGCAAATTCATGGCTGATTATAAAGTGTGGTTAGCATATGAGCCACCGAAGCGCCGCCTTTAATGAGCCTACTTACCTGGCATGCATTTGACATTGTTCGCTGGGTGCATGGTCATCATTTTGGCGTAGATGCGCACGCCATCTTCATAGTATGGATTAAGACATTTCGGTATCTCCACGAGCGGCAAAGGAGGGGTTGAGTCGGGGTCAAAATACTGTCTGACTGCTTCCGGCCCCTTATAGACGTTTAGGTAGTTACTCTGTGCCATTTCCACTTGTGGGCTTATTGACGAATCGGATGATTTTTCCAATAGTCGAGAGATGGGGAGGTAGCCGAAAAGGTATTCAAGATGTGAGTGCAGCTAAATTAAGGTGTATTCTGCAGTTGGAACGAATTCTTGGGGAGTTTATATAAGATTTAGAAGTGGGTAGTAGTTGAACCATCTCAATGTTAGTTAGGCAGATACGATCTAGCAATCAACTTACACAAATTTGTCGAGTAAGCTCGTCCTCGTAACTTATTGTGCCAAATTCCCTAACTGGCATTAAAGACCCATCTATTGCAGCAAGACTCATTAAATTGACTCACCTGATCATCCTCCATAGCTTGACTGTCCGTCCTTCCTTCAATTCAGTCGGCATTATTCTCTTCGATGCCCACCTCGGGGTTGACCTCTCTGTCAACGGCCATGATGCGTGTCTTAGGCTTGGCAAAAGCTTACTCTCCTCCTTTAATAGTTGATCACATCCTCCCAAGGTAACGCTTACTGTGTATATTCAAATGAGCAGGTCTTCTCATTGCAGATGAAAAACCCACTTGAAGAAGTTAGGGATCCATGAGGTATACGAAGATACTTCCCCTTTTGTAACATGTTTGAAGCAAGGTCGAGTCACTTTGTGAAGGAAGTTGTTAGAAGCCTCACCATATAATACGTATGCAGCAATAAGCTGCGATGGGCTCTAGTTTTATCGACTTCCCCAGTGGTGCCATACTACACGTCTCTTTAGAATGAGGCTTAAGTAGTACATCCTAGAATGTGCTCCATACTAGCGCTAAATAGGGGCTATTCAGTATTGCTAGAGTGAGGGTATTTAGTTATCGAGATGTACCGCTACTTTCAGCGTAGAAAGCGCCTCACAAGGGAGTCGGGACAATATTATTATATGGTTTTAGCTGCATAGCCAAGCTAGCAAGCGAGCATTTACCTTAACTAAGCGGCAGAGAAAGAATAGTAAAATTGGAGCAACTAATATGCTACTTTAGCATTAGCCATGTTTATCGTTTCTTTATGAGAAAGAGATTCTTTATACAAAGTATTAATCATAAACCTACTATTTAAAACCAAGATTTAAAACCCCACCGTTTGTATTTAATTAAAATATTAATTACTTATTGACTTATAAAGTACTTACTAGGCCTAGCTCCGGTTAACCTTGTTTATGCGGAGATCTCGATATTAGTGAAGCTTTAGTATATAAGCAAAGCAGTATGAAACATTTGTAAAAGTCTATAGTACTAGTTGAAATATTTCGTCGCAAGTTTTGGAGACCAGTGCCGGGGGCGGTCCGTGACGGGCGGCATAGCAGTAATGTACAGATTTGTTTCATCCCAGGAGCCTGGTCGCGCTACCTATCCATTCATCTTCTTCCTGAGTAATCCCTGAACTAAACCAGGATTACTATATTACGGTACAGCATCCTGTGCGTTTGTGGTGGAGTATCTGGCACAAAAACTATGTGTAATAGGTCAGTGTGCAAGAGTCACTATCCTGTTTAGTATACGCCGGTTTTCCTAATTCAGTCAATAAATATACCCATCACACCTGCCTTGAGTCAACCTGCACGTGTTCTCTACTAGTATTATCTTTAGGTCTTCTGAAATCGCTTGGCTTCCGTGGAAGATTGTCTCTCGAGCTCGGCGTGTCCCTCCCATACCACTAATGGACATGGCCACCAACAAGGGACCATCACCGGCCCTGGTTATCGGTGAAGTTACTGAGCCGATGGCAACCTCGGAGACTCCCATACCAGCTCAACTTCACCAGTTCAATGAGCAAACTAATTATGTCCCCAGAAGGACGATTATCACTGTAAGTTTATTCTTGGCGGCCAGGATAATGACACTGCGCTTTACAGAGGAACTGAGAGTCGATAATTGAAAAGATTTTTCTGGCCTGCGCCAGCGTCGACTTGATTGCCCTTATCGATCAGACCACTCTCGCGGCTAGTTTGTATATCGTGGCTGATGCTCTCGGTGGTGGTAACCAAGCTGCGTGGATAGCCAATGGGTTCTTCATGTAAGTGCGTCTCATATGATCCCGCTGCCTATAAGCAACTGGGAAAATGCAAGAAAATACAAAATTCCGAACACTAACCTCCTACAGTACCTCAACCGTGGGCCAGCTCCTCTACGGTCGACTATCTGACATTTGGTCACGCAAGGTGATCTTGCTAGTTGGCCTAGCCATATTCTTCATCGGCTCACTAGCCTCGTCTTTGGCAAACACTGTTACCCAGCTTATTGTATTCCGCGCCCTCACGGGTATTGGCGGCGGAGGTTTGATGACAGTAGCGCAGCTCATTGTGAGTGATGTGGTGCCCCTACGTGAGAGGGGGAAGTATCAGGGAATTCTCGTAAGCCAAATTTCTCTCATCTTCAGAGATGTTTTTTTGTGTCATCACCTCCTAACTATGCCGGTCGAACAGGGCGCCGTTGTTGCTATAGCGAATGGCATTGGCCCTGTTATTGGCGGTGCACTGTCCTCTACGTCAAAAAACGGCTGGCGAAATATCTTCCGGCTCAGCTTGCCTCTTACGGTCCTAACGACGCTATGCGTCATATTCTTCATGCCGCTCAAGAGAGTCGAGGGTGACTGGAAATTGTAAGTTGGCCTGCGAGGGTGCGGGTGCAGACCAAAGCTTATCCTGCACCTTTTCCATTAACAACCAGCCTCCTAGGAAACTCAAGGCCGTAGATTTCATTGGTATCGCCCTCACACTGGCCGGGACAACAATATTTTTAATAGGGCTCACTTGGGGTGGGGTTGATTATCCGTGGGATTCCCCCCATGTCATCGTGACATTAGTTGTCGGATTTGTCCTAAGCATAGCTTTTGTGCTCTGGCAGTGGAAGGGCGCTAAGTATCCCTTGATACCCCGTTAGCCCCTCCCCCCCTATCTCTGTTACTTTTTGAAATTTTATTCATCTTGACTGACTCTCTGACCGTAGTCCACGTCTTCAAGTCCAAAATTATCAATGGGGCCTGTCTAACAATGGCTATTAACGGTTGGAACTTTGTCGTCCAGGTGTACTACATTCCGACCTTCTACCAGCTTGTATATGGATACTCGGCCACACAAGCCGGTGTCCTTTTATTGCCCATTACTCTACTGCAAACCGCCAGCAGCACACTCTCCGGGCTTATCGTTCATTGGGTCGGTCGCTATCGCGAATGTGTACTGTTCGGATGGCTTGTGTGGGCTATCGGGCTTGGTCTGATGTCAACGTTGGATGAGAACTCAGGCCTTGGAAAGCAGGTTGGGTACAGTCTTTTGATAGGCGTAGGTGTGGGGAACACACTGCAGCCGTAAGTCTTTTATTCCCCTCCCAAGCAGGTAATCTGACTGCATCGTGATTAGCTGACTAGTAGGTGTTTTCCACAGTGCACTGATTGCGGTGCAAGCCGGCGTTGAGAGGCGAGACATGGCTGTTGTGACATCTTTCAGGAAGTGAGTATCCGCCCACAAGAGTCTACATTTTTGAACATGGTCTAACATGAACGACTACTCGACAGCTTCGTGAGAAATTTCGGAGCCACGCTTGGTTTAGCAATTTGCGGAACTCTACTGTAAGTCCTCATAATTAAGCTCTTCCCACTAGAAATATCATCATGGTAACAATCCCCTTCAGGAACAACATCGTAGCAAATTCCATTTCTGCGCTCTCGATTAGTGACGAGGCCGCGAAGAGCCTTCTCACTAGCCCGCAGACATATCTTGGTTCTCTTCGCCCGGATGAGGCGGAACATATACGCATGATTTTGATACCAGCATATAGGCACGCTTTCCGGGTGATCTTTTTACTTGGAGCTTCACTAGCGGCCTTGGCGTTTGTGATTGCTTTCGTTCTGATGCCGCAGGTCGAGCTTTCACGGCCTGACGACGAGAAATTGAAGGCGGAGGGCAGGAAGCAGCGTATCAAGGAAAAGCAAAAGGACTCACCAGTGGAAACATCAGTGGCGTAACTGAAGCGAGGTCTCTCCTTGCCCTCTGAAACCAAGTTCGGTCAGTGTGCCGTAGGTAATGCTCTACACGCTTTACGATCATAGCCTGCCTTGAGATGGCGACAATTAGCAACCTTCCCTCCGTTGAAAGCATAAGGCAGGTTAATTAAATAGCTATGGAACATGTACTTGGGTAGCTTCCGTAAACATCATTTCAAAATATAGGTGCGAATAGTCGCATAGATCAAATTTAGACAAGTATCTTGAGTTTAAGATTACAACATAGAATGATAGCGCTGAAATTGCTACCAGGATATTGAATTTTAATCCTCGGGAAATTGGCCAATTGTCTGCTATCATAGTCCTTAGAGCTGTATGGAATCCCGACGTACATGTTCGAACGTCGTTAGTATCTTCCTTGCCAAGATTTCTTTTAGGTCGCTTTGTTGCATGGCGAGAGCCTTGGCCTTACCCGCTCCTGCGCGTATTATGGTGAATGTAGCCGTAACCCGGTGATATCGCGTCATAGTGCGTTGGTGGGATCAACGTCTGCGGCCAATGCAGTATATCATACCTAGCGGAAGCAAGATGTACAATCTGGTACCCATATGATAATGCTCCTTTAGTTCGTGATCGTTCTTCTTCCGCCCTAGCAGTTTTAGCAGTCACCTGCTTAGCATGGAACGAGACCTGTTCGCGAAGCCCACAATGCGGATGACTGATCTCACTGTATCGTTACCAGGTATTTTGAAAAAAGGGATTTTTAGTTTCCACTGTAAGCAGTCGGTTAAGTCAGTATTAGACACTATTTAGTAATGAAGGGGGTTGGTCAGAGGTAAGCCGACGTGAGATATAAGCGAGCTGATCAATTAATACTGTCTACTAGTAATTTTGTGTATTGTACGGAGTATTTAAAACTGGATATCATAATCTCAACTATGTCGTCTTGGTAATATGTTCATCCATGGACAAACTAACCCAAACTGGGTATCTGCTGTTAATTCACAGTGCGTTAGCTCGAGAGCCCTGCCTCATACCCTTGGCTATCCCCGCCTACATAAGTCGAAAACGATGTAGAGTTCGTAACCGGACTCTGCAAGTCAGCTTAAAGTCTGTAGTGCGATCCAACATGTTTAGGAGAAATTTGTTGTAGAAACGGTATTTGTAATCGGCGACAGAACAGCTCCGATACCATCCAGAGTAGTAATCCTTTATTGTCGAAATCTGAAACGTCCTTCCATAACGATCATAGTTGACATACTTATGCACATTGGATCTGTACGAATCCGATCGAGACACGCCGCTTAACAACTTGTAGGTGGCGCCGAAAAGAACGTTGCGTATTTAATCAACAGTTAGAAATATAGGAAAATATAAGTATCCGTGATGGAACTAAATGTAAAGATTTGGTACTACAGGATTGAGGAGGAAGTTCGCTTAATACATTCACCATGGGAAAACTGGAGGTTCAGATCTCATTGACCAATGTCATCACGTCTGGCCCAGAAAATCCAAAGCTTGATTCTGCTGTCAAGCATCGTGAGTTACCGTCCTATATAAAATACCAGTATGAATGCCTCTCCTAAGCCGAGTCTGACACTCAATTCCCAGTCTTTGGACCAGATGAAGCGATAATGGACATGGTTCCTTATGGCAATGCGAACTGGGCAACAACAGCGAAGATCACGACCCGAGTGTCGGATCGCATTATCAGAGAATATTTCCTCAAGCTCGTGAGAGGTGACTTAGCAGAAAAACGCGTCTTGTCAGAATTTAGTTGCATGTCCGAACTGTTCCATACCGCACCCTCGATCGTCCCGAAGCCATACGCAGCTGGGAGATGCCTAGATAGCGAAGCAAGCTTCTTCCTCAGCGAATATGTGCCCATCATTCATCGAGCGCCTGATGCCGTGCAATTGGGAGAGCAGATTGCAAAACTACACCGAGTCAGCCAGTCCCCAACAGGCAAATTCGGTTTCTCTACCACCCCCTATGACGGGAAGCTCCCTTTGGTGGTGGACTGGGACAGCAGCTGGATGTCGTTCTACCGCAAACTCCTATATGGTGTCTATATGTTGGATATCAAGTTTAACAGCAAGGTATATACTCTAAGGTGGCTAGCTCCTCGAAGCACACACCGGCTCACAGCATAGCAGTGGGAAAGATTTGACGAGGCCATGGCTATTATCCTGGCTCAAGTCATTCCGCGACTCTTAGGGCCCCTCGAAGAAGGAGGGCGCACAGTCAAGCCCTGTTTGATTCATGGCGATCTCTGGGAGGATAATATTGGCACAGATATACACACGGGCGGTATTTTCATCTTCGACTGTGCTGCCTACTATGCTCACCACGAGATGGGGATTGCCATGTGGCGAGTGAAGCATCACAAGATGAACGCACCGAAATACCGGGCCGAGTACTTCAAAAACTACCCACCTGACGAGCCAGCGGCCGAATGTGACGACCGGAATAGGCTGTATAGCATAAAAGAAAGTATCATGTGTTCGGCTTTAAAGCCGGGACACGCAGCTAGAGAACAAGCCTTGGCTGATATGGAGTACTTGATTCACAAATATAGAGACCTGGCTATATAAATTGTTTCTATTCTTTTATAGCTGAAAACAAACCTTTGTAGTTTTCTGAAATGAGGTGCTGTACTACAAGATAGAGCCGAAACTGGCTTCCTCGTTTTTGCTCTTCTATCGTCCTTTTGTTGGCGGGCCTGCAAGGTCTTGGCGCTTACTGATGTATCCTCGACCCGACTTGTGTTCGGACCTATACGCAGGACTTGGTGTAAGCCGGAAATGGACTGTATTTGTATTTCTGAAGCTGTTCATATACGACGTATTCCGACTTGCTCGGCCTGAATCCATTCATCCATTCATTCGTACATCCCTAATCTCTCCGGAAACGTACTAAAAACAGCGATTGAACTAAGGGGAAGAAAAAGCATTGCTGATGATGGGGTATTGATGGCATGTCTCTATCATAATGGTCTCTCGGGATTCGCTCTTGAGATTTCGTTTGGTGAAGCTTGATTGACGCCGATGTGATAGCAATTTCTTTGTACTTTCGTTAACCAAGGATAATCTAACCTATGCCTTGATATGCTTTCTCTGGAGTTGATAGGATCACACGTTATAATCACTGGTCGGGCCCCTTTTTAGCTTGTCTTTGCGGATGACAATAGGTAAACTTAGGAGGCAAGCTCCACCGCCGAAACGCACAATCCGGCAGTGTGGCATATCTTAATTAGAGATAACATTCACCTGGATTTAGGTCAAGTCTACTACGGACTACCCGTTCTAGATAAGTTTTCTATAATATAGGGTTTGGCGAGAACGTCTCGCTTAGGTTAAAGTGAAGTTATTGGCTTATCGCGATGTATCTTGACTTGCCACGCCTTTCTAGGGTTCGAAATATCAACACCAATAGGAACGCTATAAGGTTGCCGAGATCTTGGCACCTGGGATCTTGCAGCGGTCCATGCCGCCTTCTAAAACCGAAGCTTAAGTTAAGACTAATGCGACAGTGAAGACCAATCAAAGTAGGAGATTGTTTGGTAGGCTCGAGGTTACAGGTGGCGGGGGGTTAACTTGTCTTGGCGGGGGGTCCAAGCCACTGAGTTAAAGGGGGTTACGTGAGATATGTGGAGCATATGCTCACGGTAAGTTGAAAAAAAAAAAATTTAAAAAATCTATATTATAACAGTATATACTTAGTATATGCTTACAGTAAGTTAGAAAATCTGTAGAATAATAATAAAATATTTATTTTTTGCATATACTTAGTATATGCTGAGTATATGTTTAATATAATAATAATAATATTATTATTATTTTTAATATTTCTATATAGCCTGAGCATATGCTGAGTACATGTTAAATATAATAATAATAATAATAATATTATTATTTTTTTAATATTTTTACATAACCTAAGCATATGCTGAGTACATGTTTAATATAATAATAATAATATTATTATTATTATTATTTTTAATATTTTTACATAACCTAAGCATATGCTAAGTACATGTTTAATATAATAATAATAATAATATTATTATTATTATTTTTAATATTTCTACATAGCCTGAGCATATACTGAGTACATGTTTAATATAATAATAATAATATTATTATTAATATTTCTACATAGCCTAAGCATATACTGAGTACATGTTTAATATAATAATAATAATAATATTATTATTATTATTATTTTTAATATTTTTATATAGCTTAAGCATATATTAAGTATATGTTTAATATAATAATAATAATAGTAATATTATTATTATTATTTTTAATATTTTTACATAACCTAAGTATATACTGAGTATATGTTTAATATAATATTTTTATATAGCTTAACTATATACTAAATATATGTTTAATATAATAATAATAATATTATTATTATTATTATTATTATTTTTAATATTTTTACATAACCTAAGCATATACTAAGTACATATAAAAATATTAAATATTTTATTATTATTCTAGAAATTCTTTAATATATTATGAGCATATGCTGAGCATATATTATTATATAGATTGATTTTTTTTATTTTTTCAACTTACCGTGAGTATATGCTCCATATATCTCACGTAACCCCCTTTAACTCAGTGGCTTGGACCCCCCGCCAAGACAAGTTAACCCCCCGCCACCTGTAACCTCGTAGGCTCTCAGCCCCGCAAACGTGCGTCCTCGGTCTTGGCTTACAGTAATTGACTGTGATGAAGCGCGGAGACGTTAAGCCTCCGTACGCCGCTTAGTCATTCAATTCTAGCCTACCGTATGTAGATGACCCCTTGCGCATCTAGTGAAAACTCCAACCACACCACTGTCTAGGCTAGGTTGAAATTCGTGGTGCGATTCGATACGCTTGGGGAAATTTCGTAGTGAGTACCCTGATTTTCCACGCGGAGTCCGAAAGGCTCCGATACCATTATTGCAAAAAAGCTCTCGTATAAGCAGCGAACGGCGGATGGGAGCTGACGATTGTTGTGCAGAGCCGTCCAAAGCCATGACCCGAAAACGAGCATGTGACGTGTGCTACAGAAGAAAAGTTCGGCCCGTCCGCAAACAACGCTATGACGTTGACATGGTGGCTAATACTGCTCTACTACCAAGATTCAATGCTTTATTCCGAATCCAGAAGAGCCCTGTGATTGGTGCAATGACCATGAACTCTCTTGCACATTCACAAGAGAGATACAGAAGAAAAAGAGGAACAGGTGAGGCCTCAGATTCAAACCATCTTTCGGGATGTTGTCTTTCAACTCACTTAGCTGTTGAAGTAACTCTTTCTAACCAATCCTACAGGCTTAGATTAAGCGATGTAGAGGGTTTGTTCAGCCGCGTAGAGCGACTGGAGAGCGCTCTGGCTCGAAATCAAGCAAATCACCTGCCAATTCGTCCAGGTCAGTCTCAGGCTGAGAGGCTGACATCTCCCACTTTCGACAATGAAGATGACTTACTTCAATCCGACTCTTCATCCAGTCCTGATGTTCCGTCGAACGCATCGGGATCGACTCAAACGCCCCTCTCCTCCCTACCAATCGACACGCAACTCACATACCTCTCTCTTAGACAGCATACTTCCTCTAATGTGCCCCTAGCACAATACTGGTATTGTAGAGGGATCCCGCTTCTGTCCGAGAGAGGCCAACGATGGATCCATTCAAAGACGGACGAAGATATTACTTCTGACAAGTCCCAGTTATTTAGCTGTCGGTCGAACCCCCTGCCTCTAGCCCGTCCACTGCTTTCCTCCGATCAAGAGCTGTGGGAGCTGCCTCTTAAAGAGACTGTTCAGAGACTGGTAGCTGTCTTCTTCGAATCATCCTTTCAGCTAGTTTTCCCTGTACTTGACAAGATACTTTTTGAGGCAACTATAGAAAAGGCCTATGAGTGTATAAATGACATACCTTCGCCTCCGCAAGCGTTATCGAGAGCTTGTGTTCTAGCAGCGCTCTCAATATTGTGTGGTTTAGAAGGGTCGAAGACACTTCTTCCTAGCGCGGACGGCGACACACATGCAGCCAAAGCACAGTGCCTCCTAGGACATGTTTCCGGGGAAACAAGCTTAGTCGGCCTTCAGACCGTGCTTTTATTGGTAAGCTTAGTTTTAATTCATTAGGAGCCCTGACAATTCCCAAAAATAACGCTGATCCGAGTTGTTAGCAACGGCATGAAATGTCTACTGGCCAAAGCCAGAATGTCACCCTCTTGCATGCAGTTGCCTGCCGTATGGTTTGCGCGCTCGGCGGACATACATATCAACCGCTAGAACCGTACGGACATGAGATTTCTTTGGCGGAGCGCGAACGGTATCATTTGCGGATGCTCTTTTGGCTATGTTACAGTTCGGATAAAGACCTTTCGCTTCGTTCGGGGCAGCCTCCTCTGCTTACTGAGGAGTATTGTGATCTGACGATGGCGGAAAGCTGTACAAGCTATTGTACTCATTTACTGGAATTGGGTGAAGCTATCACCTACGAAAAGTTCCTTTTCCACATTCCGGGAGACCCAAGTCTCTGTTGCCTCAAGGAGAGGATTTACCGCCTATTATTCTCGCCTCAAGCGTTTAAAATAAGCGACGGAGACCTTGTCCTCCGTATTCGTCAACTGGATAGCGATCTCGAAAGTTGGCGGCTATCTATTCCCCCAGAACTCCGGCCAAAACTTTCGATATCTCCAAATCGATCAGTATTAACTACGGGGGCTTATATTCTGCGGGACAGAAGGGGTTTCCACCTGCAACTAGAGTACCATCATCTGGTGACAGCTATCCACACTACCATCAGGAGGTGCGGCGCTGATAGTCCCGAAAGTCAGAATTTACCAGATGACCTCCACAACGTTATACACTCAAGTTGCGATCTTTCCTTGGAAGCTAGCCGCTCAATACTGGCATTTTTGAAGAATTCTATTCATGTATTGGCAGAAGAGGAGTTTTGGTAAGAATATTACACTCTTTCGCAGCTAGAACATCGACTAGGGGATTCGAACCACCAAAGATAAGAACAAGAAAAGCCTGCTAACTTGAATTCATAGTCATATTGTTTTCTACCCCACCCTCGCCGTGGTGTCACTGTTCATTGACATTCTTGCTCATCCTCGTGGTGCACAATCGCATATCGCCATAGAAGACCTAATGTCGGCCATTGACATCATTCAGAGCCTACCCGGCCCTGCTCTTACACGAGACGAATTGAAACAAATGCAAGAGATCACTAAGTTTATAGCAGAGCTAATACGCGTTGGAAGATGTGCAATTTCGAAAGCTGAGCAAGAATAGTCAAGTCGATAACGTATTCTCCTAATGTATCATGCTTAGAGAAATCCGATATGGAGGATATATGTTCATGCTGTCCGGTGAAGAAATGATGGCGAGTTAAGAGTCACTAAAGTAGATCACCATTCATCAATTTATAACTGTCAAAAACATTACAGCAACATACAGAACAGTGAATATACGCGCCGAGACGACAGACACTGTGTCACAGCACCTGGTCTTCTGCGATAACGTCGAATTCGGCATTTCTATTGACTTCTACATACATTTTTACGAGCGTCTATTATTGGCACTCATTGATTAAGTAGGAGTCGTGGCGGGATGTGTTACTCCTGGTGGTATAAGCGCTGCGCCTGATTTTATGTCTCTACTAGATCGCAGCTGCGAACCTAAGACCTTTGAGGTTATCTAAAAACGATCATAGCAAGGTCTCACCTCCTCACCCTGCAAAGACTTGACAGCGGACTACTTCCATCGGGCCCTACAACATTTCGATCAGCTCCAAAATCGAGGAGGAATTGAGCTATACGGCAGTGATGCTTCTGGCACGCTAGGAATGACGGTGTGCCAAGCTCAGGGTGATTGTAATCGACTTGACCGCCTTCTCTCAGAAGCAGTTCCACGGCTCCAAGATAACCTCGTTAGATTGATAACGACCTTGGAGCATGTTTTGATTAGCGCCGACATCTAGAAGTCGTTAAACAGGCTTAACATGACCAAAAAGCGCAGCTGCCTGCAGTGCCGAGCCATAATAGCAACCAAAAGAGTTGACATCTACGCCCCTCTCCAGAAGTAAGTTAACGTAGTCAAGCTTATCGAGAGTGATAGCACTTTGGAGTAACCCTTGATAACCCTCATGATCAGCTTCCGCTGGCGGTAACGCCTCAAGTAGAATCTAGACCACGGCGCCGGGTCCTTCGGTAATTGCGTCTCGAACCATCTCGGTGCGCAAGAAGTGGCCGTCTGCAGTGTAATATTTCAGGCAGACACTGAACAAGTGTTGAATGGAGTAATAAACATCGGATTGGACAGAGGCTCCAGCTTTTATTAAGTGCTGCAAAACTCCAGCAGCCGACAATTCCCTTCTCGCTGCCGCTAATACAGTGTTCTCACCTTTAACGATGGCGTTGAAATCAGCGCCTGCCTCAGTAAGCCAGCTTACCATTTGCTGTGAATAGTGCCCAGCTGCGACGATTATCGAATGCTTTGTGCATCCAATAAATAATCACCATGGTTGAGCAGCATCTTGATTGCCCTTTCACGATCTGACATGGATCCTTGCTTCCATGACGGTGCATATCGCTCATATTTAGGGTCGTGACGCTTATTGAGTCGCTCTAGGCCGGTAGCGCTGCTTGGAGAGCATTGGTTCTACGGTGTGATGAGCCTCTACAGAAATGAGACGCAAATTCTCGAAGCCGCAGATCTTTAGTATCCGCGCTCCACCTAGGATCGCTGGTCACTTCGGGTGCAATACCATTGACACCTGTGCCGGTTGTAATGAGTGCTTCCACACTATCTTCATGGCCATTGAATGAGGTGATTGTCAAGGCTCGAGCGATGTCTATAGTGTAAGTCTCCCCAAGTCTCCCACCATTGAAGCAATGCTTGCACAGTGTAAAATCGCCCATTTCCAATAGCGGCAATTAAAAGCCGAGTGAGCACTGCCTCCTTGCAAATAGATAAGAGATAGCCAATCAGGTAAACCGCCAGGCCTGTGTGACCGTTCGATGCGCTGGCGTTGAGACCTCTGTTGGCTAGTTTCTTAATAGTGTCTTTGCCAACTACTTGGAGCAGAACGGATACCACAAAAGTAGGCCCACCGAAACAAGAGGCTTCAAAAGATTCGCGAACGATACTATTCTTGAGTTTTCTCTGTTTCTTAAGCAGGAAGTTGACGCCCTGAGCATGACCGTATGTTGCAGCTTCGAGAAGCCCAATCCAAACAGTTTGCCTAATCTCCCGGCCGGTGTGTTCTTCGTTGTTATTGCTAGCACTTTCTCGACAGCGCCTGGAGTAGTGCGACATGCGTGGCTCACGAGGCCCTGAAGATCTCCGTCGCTCTAATTATCAGCCGGGGTTTGTGCGATGTCGGAGTACGCGATGTTCGCGTGGCCGCTCGTCGCTGCCTTTTTCAGCGATTCCAAGAACGTGGCTAGAGGCGGAGGCGACGGTAGGGTGCTGAAGATTCCCGTATGTTGTCGCAGCTTCGAGAGAATCTAGAACTTCGTTTTCTGCGATTCCCAGATCTGACTTCCATTCAAGCAATAAGGCAACAATCTTTAAACGGCCTGTGGCAGCTCTAACTTCAATGGCGTATTTCTTGCGGCCATATTCAAAATGAGCTTTCAGCTGAGGACGCTCAGAGCCTCGAGACCTTCTTCCACGCTCATCGCCCCTTACATGGCCTGTACTTTCCATCAAAGCGAAAGTCATCCTGCATCTCGTGTGACCTCTATCAGTCTTAAACCCTTTCCGACTGGGAGAGTAATCCCTGAGCAGTGAGATGTAGGTCGAGGGCGGCAGTAAAGATGTACATCCCACGGTGGGTTCTAGGAACCCGTGAGTACTCGTAGCCTCTATCTAGCATGAGTTTCTTAATATTATAGTGACCTCCTTCTGCAGTACGGCGGAATGCATCTCTAGAAATGCCGGTAGATCCTGCGGTGTGCAACGGGGCCCCAACATCGAGCAATACCTTGACGACATCGCGATAGCCATGGAAAGTGACAGCTTGCAGTTCTTCGCCGTAAGTACCGTCTTCCTTATTGATCTTATCACCGCTTCGCAGCAGAAGCTTAACAAAAATCCGAATATTCCCTCTCATCGCTTGAACGCTGTTCCATGCTGGCCACATGCGTTGACATTTGCACCGAGTCTAATCAGTCAATGCATGATGCGGTCGCGGTCCATCAGTGGAGCGCACCGGAGCAGCGAACCAAGCTCGCACTCGCCTTTGTAGTCAATATTCATACCCGCTGGTAGCTCGATGATTAGATCGTGCTCGTATATGGCTGCCATTGCGATCGCCCCGTCTGGAAGGACATCTGCAGGATTTGACTTGTTCTTTAAAAATGCTGCCAGAGTGCTAGCTTGCCCGCCTTTTATTACTCTAGAAGTCTTCATCTGTTGAGCCGTTCAATAACCTAAAAAAGCCCGGCTTGAGCAGCGCCACCAAGGGCAGAATCGAACTCTTCGGTATTTGAAACGGTGTATTCGGATTTGAGCACAACCATTGCAGTTGTTTTCCTTGAGCGCACGGAAGCATGCTTCAAATGCGCTGCTACAAGCTCCTTCAGCTTGGACCAAAACGCTGTGTTCCAATAGAAGCTGGACAACACAAGTGTGACCAGCAAAGCACGCAGTCTGCAAAGGATTGCCGAATTTGCAACGCTTCACGTTCAGATCTGCTTCATTAGCAAGGAGAGTGCGGGCTACAGGCATGTTTCCAAAGAACATGCAAGGTACAGATTAGTATGCCCGCGGTCGATCTTCTGGTCCCAGTCGCTGCTTTCCGCGCCCAAAAGAATTTCAGCAAGCAGTCCAGCCCGGAAGCGCTGGAAACAAACAAGGGTGAGCCATTAGGGTTCGGAATCGCCTCTTCGACTGTCTTCATGGGATGGTCGCCTGCAAGATCCTTGGAGAGGCTCGCAATGTGATAAAGCAACTCCGTAAACGAAAGGCTACCTACGCGGGTGAGGGGGGTGCAGGTAAGAGTTTTGCAAGTCTTATAATTGAATTACAGAGGGGTATTTAGCTAGCTAGGCCGAAATACTTCAAGGCCTAAAATGGACTTTTTATTATTGCCCAACGAAGCAATCACGGCTATTGCGAAAGAAGGCACGATAACTACAATTTCTAGCCCTTACAATCATTACCAGCAGTAGCAAGACTTACTAGCATAATTACTAGCATACGTAATAATTACTAGTAGTAAGATATATCTACTATAGTAATTTTTCGTTAAAAACATTATATAGCAACCTTGTTGATAGTATTACCTCTCTACGTACATATTTCTAGAGAAAAATCAATATACAAGTCTTACCTCGACCTCCCCTCCCCCTGCTAGTAGCATCGCATGGATCGTTATAAACGAATGAGATGATTTCGTTTGAAATAGTGTCCTGATCATCCCAGCTAGTGACTCGCGAGCAGTGATATGCCTAGTAGATTGCGGCATATCGATACAGCACTCTTACCTTCCCAGGATTTGGCTCAGAAGGTCCATTCATACAGACTTGCAGACAACTCACTGCGATGACTCGTTGCGCCTAGGTCGAGGAGGAAAGATCCTGCTCTTCGTTGGACGTCATTGAATACGCAACGAGTTTAACTTTGCTATATTTTAGATTTGCTAAAGCAGTTCTTTATAACACAGAACATCGTTTAGGACTTCATTGTGACCGGATGTTTGTATAGTACAGCTGCTAGAACATCCCCCGACGTTGCCTCCGAGAAAAAACCCCATGCCTTCAGCCCCCCAGAACGTTGGCTGCTTAGGTGTTGAACGACACGCATTGGCCCGACCAGGAAGCCCCCATTCGAAGCAAACATTTAGCAAAATTACTGATGGAGTCCCCTCTAGCGGCAATGGGGACAGCGCGGAGGTTCCAGGAAGTGACTGAAAAAGTCTCCTTTCGCACGAATATGCTGGGTACCGGGGTTTCGGACGACATGTCCATTCCACATGGCGAAAGGCATACTCTGCAAACTTGGGTCCGTGAATGGACCCCAATGCACATTGTGAGTCGCATGCAGCCGCTTCAAGCCCTGGGGTGTGGTAACCCAGAACCACTTGATGTCTTGGGGTGAGGGAAAGTCTATCCATTCGCCCGTCTTCCTCATCTCTTCATACTGTCCTGGCTGGAAGGTAAACTTCATCTCACCCTGCCATCTGGGCGTCTCTCCTTGCTCCTCCATAACCGCCGTTACCCGCCACAACTTGTCCTTGTTTTTGTACTCGCGCCAGCATCCCTTAAAGGCCTTAATCTCATGGACTAGCTGCTTCACGGGCCATGTGATTCGGCGCGTTGCTTGCTGCCAGCGTGTGCGCGTCATTGTGCTGTTTTCGCTGACACAACCTGCCTGTATTGCATCCGACACGCGCTTCTCGGCACGAGCTCGTGCTATCTCGATTTCCTTCCTGGTAACGTTGGAATTGCGGTTACGTGGCCGCTCAAGCCGCAAATATCGATAATGCGTATCAGCGATTGAGGCATCGTTTAACCATTCCACATTCCAGCGTCTTTGCCATGGGCTTAGTCCTAAGGGTTCTATTCTATTTGAACCCAAATCAGATTGCTCGTGGCGGTCGATGGGTTGTGCCGGTTCGGTATATGGTGGCGGCAGTTCTTCTGGCACTGTGGTATGACCTCCCATGGTGGACTGAATTAATTAGATAAGAGTTTGTGAATTGATATTTTTATTTAATTCCCTGTTGGGCCCACGTTGAAAGATGTGTGTCGTGTGAGAGCTGACCTATTAGGAGTGAATAATGATTGTGAATAATGATGATTGTGAAATTTTTACGAGATAAAGCCGTTATATCGGTGGTAGCTAGCTAATTTTAACTCTAGTAGTGCAGGGTCAAAGCAGGAGTTCTATATAAGCTCTTTTAAGCGCAAGTTCTACTGATATGTTTTCCGGATAAAGTATAAGTAAGCTGTATAGTCAGTTTCCTAGCATTTAACTTTAACAAAAGTTTGAACTAGAGGGCTAAGCTAACCCCCCTGGTCGCGATCCATCCCTTTACGGGCTATATTAAGAGTGATTATAAGCTTAACCACTCTAATTAATTAAATATATATATCTTAACAACTACTTGTGCTATAAATATAATTTCTACTTTATTATTATTTTTTTTTTTTTTTTTTAATATTTTTATATAATATTTAATTCTATGCATAAGCTGCGGTTCCCGTAATAGTATTAAGTAGTAGCTAACAAGTATTATTAATTAAATAAAATATTTTAAAAAGCTATATTTAATGCTGCTTTAACAAAATTTTAACCTACGAACAGATTTATAAGTTTTTTTAAGCTTTATTTTTTTTTAAAATAATAATTAACTAAATAATTAATTAATTAAGCTAAGCTTAACTTTATATTAATATTAATTAAGTTTTAAATTATAGCTTAAAATATAATAAAAGCTTTTAAAAGCTTTTATAAACTAGAAAAAAAAAAATATATCCGTTTTTTTCGTTAAAACTTTACTATAAAAACTTTACGAACTAAAATAATTAATTATACACGCGTTAATAATATAACAGTAAAAAATATTAATATTTTTTTTAATCGTTTTAAAACGCTTAAACTAGTTAATTTAATATTAAACCGCTTTTATAATACTAATAAAATAAAAATTACTTAAAACGTAAAAAAAAACTATTAAGTAGTTTTTAAAACTAAAAATCATGTTATTTTAAAAAAAAATGTTAAAAAAAGCGAATAAATTATAGTTTTTAAATATATAAATAATTTTAAAATAGCTTTTTAATTACTGGTTATTTTTAAAAATAATAATATTTAAACGTAATAGTTTTTAAATTAAAAAAATAATATATATAATTTATAATATTATTAATTATTGTTTAATAAATAAACTAGTAATAAAATTACTTTAAATTAAATATAATTTTTTTTGTTTTATATTTAAGCTTTTTATAATAATAAATAAATAGTTTTAATATATAATACCTATAATTTATATATAAACAATAAGTTTTTTTAGCTTTATTTAATAAATAAAATATAGCTAGTTTTTTATAAGCTTTATTATTTTTATATAATATAAGTTTTAAACGTAAAAATATTTAAATTGTTAAAAAAAACATTTTAATGTTATTTTTATAACTACTTAAATATAGTTTTAAAACTAAAGCTTTTAAAAAAAATTGCTAAATATTTTATATAAAGCTTAAATAAAAGTTCTAGTTTTAAAAATTATAATTAATATTTAAAAAACTTTTAAAATTAATCCGCAGAACTGTTTAAAACTATTATTATTTAAATTTATAGTTTTAAAAAATAAAAATATAGTTTAAGTATTAATTAAAGTACTTACTACTTTTAAACAATTAAAAATATTAGATTTTTTATAGCTAATATTTTTTTTAACTATTAAAACGCTGTTTAAAAGTTAAACAATTTTTTAAACTAGCTAAAAACTAATTTAAAAATACATTTTTTTAATTCAGCTTTATAATAATTATAAAATAAAAAAACCGTAAAAATATTTAATATAACTATTAAAATAATCGTTAAATTATAAGCTACTAATATTTATTTACACGCTAAAATCAAACATAAAATAAACAATATATATAAAATAGTTAAAAATATTTTTTACTATAAGTTCGTTTAAATAATAAACGTTTAAAAAGCAAAACAAAAGTTAAAAAATTGTACGATCTATAAAAATAAAAATTCTAACTGTAATATATTTAAAATAAATATTAAATTAAATAGAACAGCTTAAAAAAATAATACAAAAATAAAAAACTTTATTAAAGTTCGTAAACAATAAAAGAAATAAACCTGCAGTGCTATATTTACTATATAATCTATATTTGTACGTTATGGCTAGTTAGTGTTAAAAGTGGCCCGCGAGGGGATGGATCGTGACCAGGGGGTTTAGCTTATTGAGGTCATACACGTCAATTAGACTTTGGTGTTGAACCTTCAGTTACGCTATGATCTTGTTTTTGCTGGCATGGGGGGGGGGGGGCTAAATAATACTGTGCCACAGCTGTTCTGGCCATCTGGATCTGCCTTCGTGGCATTGAGCCTGTGCGCTATCGCTCACATTGGAAATAGATATGTACCTGGGTAGTGATTGATTGGGTACTATAGTCGTAAGGACCATATGAAAGGGCCGTTGCAGTCGGCCAGTTTCCTAGTGCATAGTACGAATCTTTCACATTAAGTCATTCTCTACCGCCCTACATGTTGACAGTGAGATGGAGACGTAAGGGCAAAGGAGGCTCGAACTGCATGAGAAGTTGTATTACGGCCTCATATACGAGGGCTTCTGTTGACGGGTTAATAAGTGGACTTCACTTAACTTACTTTGGTCTAGAAATAGAAACAAATCATAATGCCTTATTCTAACTAGCAGTTCTTGATATTAGACCTTATACCGCGTTCTAAAGACTGATTAATATGAGTAAGCTTAATAGACAGGAAAGTAAACGCTTATGAGTTCTAGGGCGACTCAAAATTTAGATCATATGCCCAAGCAGTAGTAGAAATATCGACTACCATAATTAATGAAGTTCCTTGAAAACCGGGTATGCCTAACTATGAGTCACCGATTTATCTGTATCGTGAAATGGGAAAACCACTCAGTTCGAGATTTGAAGAGAAGAGCGGAAATGAAGATCCAATGCAACTCTTCGGTTTTTTGCTATCCGTCGCGAACAGCTGGGTTTCGGATTAGGAATTAACGTAATGTCTACTCCTGGACATCGAAATAGGTCTGCAACTTGATAGTCAACCATAGTAAGATTTTAATTATTATAGAATCCTTAGAGCAGGGTGTTATCTTCACTCTTAATTTTTTGTTATTGAGCAAATGGTCACTTAATTTATGCAATGCCCTTTAATGCCTACTTAGTGAAGCTCCTATAATTGCTTTAATTGTGAGCAATAATCAGATATTCCTAGTGTTTTCAGCTCATGCTCTCTCTAAGCAAGAATTCGTGAGGAAATCTGATCCCGCCCTCCTGTAGCATATGGTGTACGCTATTAAGCAAGTAGAATGTGAATTAGCGGTACGTTAGAACCCACTACGTTATTCCGACGGAGAAATGGGTCGGTTGATCGTGGAAGCGGAGGAGAGCATGTGCAGTGACTACCAGCGGTAACGGTGTTGGTTTTTCAGATGATCTACTGTTCTAAGTCTAAGTTTTCTACATGAATTTACGAGTTCGCTTAATTATAGTGTGCTCCCGGATCATAGTAAGTCCCTCCGTGGTCTCCACGGAGCACGGTACTGTGCTGTGGCTGATCCTTCAGCCTGCTATGATCTAGTTTACCGTCACAGTTAAGGTCTTTACAATACTATCAGAGTGTATGCTTGTCCGAATCGTTCATTCATATTCTTAATCTCCAGCTATTCCAACCATCTACAGTGATTCCTAGAGGACCAAGCAGGGCTTGGATGTGTCTTAGACTTATCCTACAGGAATCTACCCAGGATTATATTATCAAGCCCTAGTAGTCGATGCACTAAAATAAATTAAAACTCAATCCCCTAAGCCATAATTCAGTTTTAGATTATTTCCATGGGTAACACAGACCATAAAATTCAGCCAGCTTACTGTCTTGAACAGGCCCAAAGCAAGAACTTGTCCTAACATAGGTATCCAGAACACCTACTAACATATCATACTGCTCCTGCAACATCCCCCAACGTTGACCCCGAGAAAAACACACCAGGCCTTCAGCCTCCCAGAAAGCTGGCTGTACCTGTATCCTCTCCGACATCTCTCACGTTTTCTATAGTAACAGCTTTGTGTTAAAGCTTGTTAGTCGAGTGTACTACCCCGGGATTATGGTATGAGCTTACTTCGAGAAGGAGGCTTAAATCTGTCCAGCTCTGTCCGATATCCAATATCAAATAATGTACTTTGATTAGCCAAATCATATTTAAGAGCATCCTTGGGATGTGTATCTTTATCTTCTTCATCCCTCTCACTACAGTTATCATCTGCAACTGAATGTCAGTATGTCTTCATTTATACCGTACATGAAACGTTCAAGGCTTGGATACTCTTACCTTCTAATATCATCAAAGCATGACTCTCTGGAGAGGCTTCTAAGTTCAAATCCGGCTCTTTCCCGCGATCTTCTTTCACCGTTAAGTCCGATATTGATCCCTTGTCCTCGGCTTCCCTGAGGCCAGTAGTTTCTGGCGTATCCTCCTCAATTCGTTCAAATCCCCACCAGTTTTCCCCTGTGTAAATATTCTGACTTGGTATCTTCTTTTGCGGCGCCATCGGCTGATCAAAGGATGAAATGTGATTTGATCTAGACCTAAAGGGGTTACGTGAAGAGCCTCTCTTAGCTACATCAATGTCCTGTGGCGAAGTTATTGACGTGTCTGTAGCATGTAGAAAGTTTGGCCGTAACAGTCGTAATGCACTCGATTTGGGCATATCCCGTGATGGAACATCGTGTATCGTTGTGTCCTGGGTGCCATGTTGCTCAGGGGCCTGGCTGGGCTTGAAAGTCGACGATGTAGATGGCTGAGGTCGTTCAGGTAAGGGTGAATGTGTCAAATGTGGTATAGGGTTTATTCTAGACTGCCCTAAGACATTCCTGGTATTCTGAATTGACGCCCCAGCTGTGTTTGGCCTCATCGGCTCTGGACGTTGAGTCTCTGAGCGATCTTTCTTGATGATTTGACGCTGCTGCAGAGAACTTTGACCCCTATTACCCCCCATATCGCGTTGAATTGTTCTTCCACGAACGAATGGCGATAGATCATGTGACCTCTCCACTACAAGTTGTCAATAATTATCCTAACTCCTTATTTTGTGGCTCTCCTTACCATATTCGATGCCTCTATAGTGTGTGATCACCTCGCGTTCTATTGTTGGTCCCCGAATGGTACGAGGAGGTGATAATCGGGAAGGACTCGCAGCTGGGCTTGACATGACATTATCAATCCGCACACGAGTTTCTCCAAAAGTACGCATAGGGGTTCTCCCACTCCAATCGTTACTAGGACCAGTAGAAGCTGCCCATCTGCCACCCCCTTTTTGTATAGTTTGCCGTTCATGGACACTGTCTTCTATGTCTTCTGCCTTTACGCCTAATCCAAAGCTCGGCTGTGGCTCTGGGCCAGGAGAAACGGAGAACTTTCTTTGGTTATTTCGTCTGTCAGCTGGGACGGATCTAGCCGTTTGTGCTTTGTTGCCACTCCAGCGAGCATATGGTTGAGTTGGCATCTTCTTATTCACATACTCAATGAACTGCGGAGAAGAATTTTCGTACCAACCCTCCGCTTCTCTCAGTGCACACTCGGCTTCGACATCATCCCGTGCTAGCGCGTACCGTATCATGGACAGAACCCAGAGCTGATGTGCGCTGAAGCCACTAGAAAAGCCCGGGATAGACCATTGCCCCGCCAATTCGTCTCTCAACCTTTTTTTTGACTTATCGTCATTTGATAACAAGTACTTCGTTGCCAGAGTTTCTGACAAGTTGAAGTTGTCACCTTGGGAAAGCTTTTGGAGGGTTCCAAGCTCTTCGAACTCTTTGAAGGGGTTAGCAGACAAGAGAATCAACTGCTGTAGAGCTTTGGCTTGTGTTTGATAGTCTCCCAGTTCCGTAGAAGTCCTTAGTGCGAGCCTCGCAGAGTTTAGCAATTCGGGTGGCCCATCTTCACAAACCCAGCCCGGGGTTTCCGTCTTGTATGGTGCATATTGGACAAGATTCCGACGACTGCGCCGATAGTGCACACCTGGCGAGATATCTAGATGATATTCTTGTCGTTCTAGTTGACAGAATCCTCCCATCTGGGCATTTTCACATTCTGTCAGTATCCACTCAGTAAATGGCCTAGTTTTCATAGCGTTAGCATCATTACTAATAACTGAACGCGCAACTTGTGTGGCTACTGTCAAGATGCTAGGGACAATGTCGCTGTAGTCATCCCGGGAAACTAGAGAAGTGAGTATATCCAACAGCGCGAGAAAAGTAGGCGTGTCATATTCAGCAGTTGCGTTTGTCCAGTCCGTGACCAAGGCACTGAGGCGAAGATGGAAATCCGGGTTTGTGCTCCAACTCTCACTGATAGTCCAAGGCGACCCAGTTTCCATCCTAGCCACTATGATATCTCGTAAATCCCAAATTCTACCCTGCCTTAGAAGACACTGGTACAGTTCTCGATGAAAGGCAGGAGGAAATGACGTGTCAAGAGCTCGATTCAATCCATTTTTGACTATTTCAAGATGCCGTAAACCACAAAGGCGATACACGAGAGATAGATACTTGATCTGGTCGCTTATTAATATGTTGTTTATAACTTGCAATGGTTCATCTCACCTCGGTCGACGTGATGTATCCTTCACTTTGCATTAGGTTGTCATGCAAGAGCCGGAAATTCTCCCTCTTAAATGTGAATTTTCTTGGTTGAGGGTGAATATAATGGCAGGCAGCCCAGAAAAGTATTATATCCCAATAATCACTCAGCAGCAAGGGTTTGTGGTGTTCGCTGCTCTGTTCGACCTGGTGGTATGGATTGATAGGGCCAAGATTCGCGATGCTTAAATAATCACCTTGCTCTAGTAACATCTCTCCGTATTGAACAAGCACATACGGCTGTTCAACATGGCCTTCCAGGTTTGCCTCGAAATATGATCGAGCCGAGTTGAAATCTCCTAGCCGCTGCAAGCAACAAAATTCCTCAAGAATTTCGTCGAGGTCTTCCTGGATATTCATCTTCAGGTGAACAGTCAAGTCTCGACTCTGAGCTGGGTCCCAGACTCCATCAACATGCCGTTGGGTCAAAACTCTGCCTTGTGCAGTTCGGCTATGTGCGGCGCCATATGTACTTTGGTTAAATTCGCCGCGTCCTTGATCCCTCAGGTCTGATCGGAGCTGAGGTCTTCTACTATACTTAATGTGATCAGATTGATTTGCAAACTTTACCCGGTGATTTGCAGCGGCTGACCTTAGTTGTCTTGCAGCAGTGGCAGTGTGTGTGTAATGATCGCGAGAAGGGCGCTTGTATGGTACAAGCTGCTTCGCAGGTCTTGTATGTCGGTGGTCTTTATCGCCACCAACGTCGATAACAGAGTAGGTAATGGTACGTGGTCGGTTCGGTACCAACTCCCCAACATCGGTAATGCGCCCTCTCCCGTTCAGCCTTGACAGATCAGGTACGCTTGGTGACGGCCTCGACATGGCTACGAATTAGAGGATGAAACTTTACTAGAATGATAGGACACTACGCTCGCCGCATTTTCTTGGGTATTTTATTTTATTTGATTTAGCTCGATAGTAATCTAGGTCTCTCGTAGAGTCACTGCCGATCAAATTAGTTCTGGACAATTCTCACTGATTCTCGGCCCCCAAGCTGCTACAGTCCACTCTATGCATCATGCAGGAGCCGGGCAGCAAAGAAAAACTCTGATTGGAGGACTCGGCAGATAACTAGACATCTCCAACAAGGAGCACGCAGACAGTACGAGAGTTAGCATAGCCTTAGCCCTCTATTCCAAATATTGCTTGTGGTTCGAAGCTTCGATCTGGGTTATCGCCCTTGTTGACAAGCGAATGGCTACATTAACCTGCAGCAACAACTGCTGAAGCGTCCATATAATGCCACCTAAATTCGCACACAATGCTTAGGCAGGGGACAGGCTTAAGCTCGTGAATTTATTCTTGCTTGTATTGCATCTGGACAATACTGGTCTTTAGCACGAGGTCATTAGTCACCTCGTATCCGCCGTGCTGTTAACACTATTTGTTAGGTCATCTTGGCATTGATGTGGGATGTGTTACAGCGGCTGAGGTGCATTTCAGCACCAATATTACTCGGCACAATAATTGGGAGTCACATTTCGGGGGCTCCGCTAGTTTGAGTAAGACCGCATCAGTAGAATGTTCTTACCAATCGGTCGCGAGCTCACAACTCGTATATTTCGTACTGACGGAAAGAGTTTCTCATCAGCGAAGAAGCCAAACCCTACGTGATCAAGCATTTCTCCATCCCCTCTTCTTCCCCGTTCCTCCGAGAACCATAACAAGGTCTGAAGGTTATTAAACATCGATCAAATGGCGGCACAATCTGATATGCATCCGGTATATAGCGGCAACGCATTGTCCTGGCAAGAACGCCGCAAATTGGGCCGGAAGTTCGGAAAATACGACTTTGACCAATTCCAACATCTTCAGGGCAGTGGATATTTTCTCGGCAAAGGAACAATTGGTGAGATGGAGGTGGCATGCAAGTTCTTGTTTCGCAAGTCGCGCTGGGGTGTTTTTACTCATGCAAAAAATCCGGGAGGCATTTTGTATCTGGATCTGGTTTTCACTGAGCCAGCAGGTTGCAATCTTCAAGGCGCTACCATCATCTCGACTCTTGACGAGAATGACAAAGATCTTCAAGGTTATTTCCCAGCCGAATCCGAGGCAACAAACAAGGTACCTGTGCATATCACTCAGCACGGCCCGCAAAACTTGGTGGGCCAATCAAACACAGCAAAAAGGTCGACCACGCGGAATTTCATCCCCACTTTCAACGCAGGGGGCTCTGCCGAGCTTGGAGGCATGGGATGGAAGTCAAAAAAACGAATGGTTGAAGAAAGCCAATGGAGATTCTCTAGTCAGACGATGCCGGATAGCACTGGTCGCCCTACGATTTTGAGATGGGACCTATCTGAAAGTGACCTTGACCGCCAGCCAAAGCACACGAATACATTCCATACAGCTTTCGCTTTCGAACATGATGGACAGCCGTTCTTCATGCGGGTCGAAGTATTTGGTATCCTAGTGAATACTGCGTCACAATTACTATATAAGACGAAAACCAAGTTCAAGAAGCTCAAGTTCTCGCCTCAGACCACAACTACTCTCGTGAACTTTGGCGGTAGAAGAAATCCTTACACACAATCTCTCGACGAGTTAGCTAAGAAGATTGCTTCAGACATGGTGCAGGAGAACATGACACCTGCTAACCAGGTGCAAACATCACACGTACTTCATACGCAGAGCCGCCAGTCCGATACGCTAGATGAAATGTCGGTAGAAGAGGAGGACACATCCTCCTTTGAAGCTCCAAGTTCACAAGCGACCACAAAAGCATCCAAAGAATATGATACAGCAGAGTTGAAAGAAAACACGCTAGCATTAATGGCCTTCCGCAGGGCCGGGACGACGGGGATCGCGCCCAGTGGCACGTCAAAGCCATTACCACAAAACAACACAAACGTTCATAATGAAAGGCAGCCAGAAGCACTCGGTACGCTATGGAGTTCGCCCAGTAACGCACACGAGTCAACCACTACTTCTCCTCAGACCATTATCAGGTCTCAGCATGAAACCAAGGAACCTGGAAGTATCCAAGATGCTGCTCCGGCAAAGCCTCAGCGAAGGGTTATCGAGAGAACCCGGGGTCTCTTAAGAGAATTGGGACTTTTGCCAGCATTGGTCCAGTTGGTTGCTTTTCTTATTCTCTTAAGCATGAGAGAAAAATCTCCAACTAGATCGTATGGCAACTCACCACAAGAAAACGCTGTATAATTTATGTTGTCATGAATGTAACCCCTTTAAACCCTATTCCTAGCTAGTTATTGGTCACACGAGTTCCTACTTTTTGTAGTCATCTAAACTGTAGCTATAAGGTAGTCGATGTTCAATTAAATTGATTGTTGTCAAGCGAACTATTTGAGGTTAAAAGCTTATAAGCTAGCGTGAAGTCCGCAAGTGTATTCACACACACTTGCTCAATGCTGGCCTAAAATCCTTAAAAGAGGAGATCATAGTTTCCTGTTTAAAAGAGGCCGTCCCTAGTTAAAGTTAGTTAAAATAGCCCGCCAAAAATTCTTATACTTTTAATAGCGTCGCAACAAGCAATCTACGCTGCTCGCGTGCACTACTACAACGGACCGTACGTTGACACATGAAGGCTTACAGGGGGCTATGAAATGGAGCCTCACCGGCCTGCCCAGTGAATTAAACCTATATACTGAGAGCACCTCGATTCCCGCCTTCTTGTCAGCGTATATGGCGTAGTACAAATGGAGGATACCATAGTTAACCATTTACCCTTCTGATACCTCTACCACATTATGAACGTCCAGCCCCTGGACTACGATAGCTACGTAGAGTGCATCGTAGAATGGCGCTCCAAGATTATCGATGACAGTCCAATTGTGTAAGTTACACTTTGGCTACAACGGTATTCAATCTACGTGAAAGAGTGGCTCAACACTAACATGATGTTGCCTTCCTACTAAAGGCAAGAGTTTCTCTGCAACCGTAACCAGCTAACGGCGTGAATTATGGGAACTCTCAAGGTCGACGTGGTATATCGGGAAGCTAAGAACTTCATATTTACGAAGGTGAATAGGAAGATTAGAAAATAGAATGGCTAATTGTCAGGGCCCAGGGTCCAAGTTATACTCTGCTGTAGTTAATACGATTAGCTAGGAGCGCATGTATAAGAGATATGCGTTTAGTACTGGGTTTATGCCCAGACGGCCCTTCACCAAAGCGTGAGGGCCTGGGTAGCCAGCGAAAACGAGCGATTTAACCACTCTAAATACTTAAACGCTGTAAAAAATACTGCTAATTATTTCGATATTTAGTTAAAAGGTATAGAAATTATCTAATTTAAAATTAAAAGTTTTTAAAAACTTAACATTAATATTAATAAAAATAATATCATTAAGTTTTTAATACATTATAAGAACTTAGCGGTAGAAAGATCTATTCCTTATAAATGGGTTTATATGTAACATAAAGTTCCTTTCCTTAAGTCATTAAAAGCTAAGCGATTATTAAGACGTTACTCTTTCTTTAAAATAATAGGTACTACTGAGAACACTACCAGAGGTCAGCCCCAAGTCACAGGGTCTTACCAAGGAAACGCTGCCAACGAGCAGCTTCCCGGGCCGCAGTGAACCGGCAGCTCCAACTATAGGATTTCACGGGGGAACCTTACAAAACTGCAGTCTTTCCGGCCCCTGGAGCTTTGATTGGGAAACAGCACTTGGGCCCGCGGTGGATGGTAGCTATGTCCCCGGCGATGATGATTTTTCATGAAGTAATTATAGATCACAAGAGGTAATAAACTACGTGGGGCAACATTGGCCCATATGCCATAGACTTTGAATGATTAATCACTTGATGTAGCCTTATCTGCATACCAAAATCTTGTATGAGTAGTGACTAATACGCAATCTACAAAAAGGGTCTCTAATATTCGACCCAAATATAGCGTATGACCTTTCATGCTATCAAGACGTCGCCGCCACCTCTACATACTCATAGATGTCGCTTGTGTTCGAAGACAGGGAGGCTAACCCACTGGATCTTGCTTCGGCTCGGCTATTAACAAGATATTACTAAAGATCCCACCGCTATAGTCTATCTCTGACTATAGGTATTAGGATCGGATGTATTAACTTTTGATATTGCTTCTTCGTTGTAGGTCGATGGCCGCAGGTCATTAGAGTTGGGCCGGTCGGGTGAATATAAGGTGAATTAGGTTCCCTAACAGCGCTTATTTATGAGCAGATCGTGTGTGTCGCTAGCCCTGAATATCGTAATTTAGGGGTATGTAGGTTGTGTTTATCGAAGGTCATGAGTATATCCGGTCATATACAGGCTGTATTAAAAGTCGTGTGTCTTGTAAGCCGTATGCATCGCTTCGGTAGGGTACAGGTATCTACATAGTTGTTAGCAGCAAATATCCTCATGTTTCAATTGTTCGCACTGCTTGTTTCTGGTAGGGTACAACTGTGAGAATTTAGTGCTATCTCTGTTGTAGTTAAATAGACTAAAGTTTCTTGATATTTCGCTAGTTGTAGTGGTAATTAAGCTAGTGGTAAAACTGTAGCTGGCTTTTCTTCCGGGCACTCGAAATTGAACTGAAGTCGTAATGTTTTAACGTCTATTGTGGTATGCTGAAAACAAGGCCAATATTTACCAGTATTCTACCAGGTTTAGAAGGGAGACGATAATTCACATGCCGTGCCGCCTCTAGTTGCTCACAACCCATACGGAATTCCTCCGTCCCTACAGACACAGAGGCTTCATCTGATGTCACCTGCTAAGGTTGCGGTGATGAATGAATCCCCAATCCGTAGAAACGATATGCTTCATTTCGTCTACGGCAGGACTATATGACGCTGAAGGACGCCCCAGCATAGCTATGATGGAATTGCAGACCATCCTAGCAGATAATTACACCGTGATCGCGCCAGATAACCGCGGTGCCAGTGACAGCAGCATCCTGCCAGACGACAACCACAGCGCCACAGCATCGGTAGGCGATCTGAAAGGCATGTGAGACTTCCTCAGCATCACCTCGACATACGTCTTCGCGCACGACAAGGGCGGGGCATGGCAACAGCATTGGCGATCCGAAATCTAGGCATCGTGAAAAGACTCGGTATAGCCAAGTACCCGCTGCCAGGCTTTAGATACGAGGAATTTGCCAACCCGACGCCGTATTACGATCTCTACCAGAATTTGCAGCTAGCGATGTTCCAGATCCCGGACGTCGCCGAATTTCTGATCAACGGGCGGGAGAAGCAGTTTCTGGAATGGTATTTCTACCACGGTAGTTACTCTGGTCCTGCGTCGTTTAGCGAGGATACCTTCAACCGGGTACGCGTCGAGTCTTTCGAAGCCGGGGTTTTTGAGAGCTATATTTGGTCCGTTCACATCGGCTACCATCTCGGTTGACTCAGCCTTCTTCAAAGACACACTGGGATCGAGTAAGCTTGGCATGCCTGTTTTGGCTCTAGGAGGCGAGGTCAGTACTAGTATGCCTACGGTTTTAAAGAAGCTCTACGATCCCACCTCAAGCGAGTTAGAAACCGATGTCATTCCAAAGTCAGGGCACTAGATTGGTGAGTTTCTTGCTATGTTCGGGATTCCTGATCGATGCTGATACTAGAGATATAGGTGATGAGAACCTTGCGTGGACTCTTCCCCGATACCGTATATTGACCTGTCATATCTCAAGTACATGGTGACCTTGAAGGTTAGATTCTACGGAGTATATATAAATGCTGCTCTAGGGAGTTCACTATGATTTAAGTTCCATAGGTAGCCTCGGGCTGCAATGTTGGGAGACCCGTGCTTAGTAGGCAGAATTATGATGCCCTAAGCACCAACTACTAGAGTCATAAACGTGGCTACCGATCTTTTTATCAGCGGGAAAGGCTGTCTGGCCACCCGATATGACTTCGCGTAGCGCATATCCCTGCTTAACCAATTGCCGTATCCCAAGTGTCTCTCGCAACTGGAATAAAGGTCTTCTTGTAGCCCCTAACTATGTGAGGTGCATGAGCTAAGAAAAAGACGTAAGTTGTTATCAGAACCTAATACTGTCGCGATCAGGGACCACGTGTTAGTGGCAATGGCCAGCTAACATGCTATAGATAGATGCAATGGGCATCACAACTTAAGGTACTAAGGTGATGATAGCTGAGAACTGTTGTCGGGAGTGCAAGACCATTCCGACATCTAGGGCCACACTTATCAGCATACAGAAGAACAGAAATCTAGTTAGGCTTCCAGCTATGGTCGTATGCTTGGTTCCAGATTCTACACCGTTATATCGGCTCCTCGTCGCTTCGCTTCTCTCACTTTAGATACTCACTCCTCTTGCCCAATGAAGAAATCAACGAAAAGGTGATGGTATGGAGGTATCATTGAGAGATATATTTTATATGGGTATGTTACAGTATGGCATAATATGCCACGTGCGTGATATGGACATTGTTCTCTTTTCCTTCCTTCCTTTCCATTCCAATCCATATGTGCAAGCAAGCCATGAACGCCGCGCAGTGCAAGACGACAGCTAATGATAGCCACCAGCTAGATAACCAACTGCTCTCTGAATTAACACATGTTTCTCTCCTTCTTCTCCCGATTCAGAAGGCAATTCACCCTGCAAATTCATCTCTGGGCAAACCATGACATAGCGCACGGCGGCGATAAGTCACAATATGATCCCCGGTCGTAGAGTATCCTAATACGATAGTTCAACCCAACGGCGACACGCGACAATAGGACAAATCGAGTGTGAGACGAGACTTCTTGATCTATTGAACGTACTAATCGAAGCCGACAAGAAGACTCTCCAACATACCGCTTGTCTCGATGGCCTTCTGCGCCCTACCGACCTCCAGATCGACACGGCGATGGAGAAGTTTGAAAGCCCGAGCAAGCTCCGCACTGCCATCAGCAAACTCGGTGTATAAATTTAATAGATGCGTCGCAACGTCGGCACATAAAGATATATATCGGGGGTCGACGATGTGTAGCTGTACCCATTTAAGGATTGGCTGAACGGATATCTCATCGCGGCCCTCGAGAGCGTCGAGAAGGGCACTACGGTGTCGCAATGCTACGAGGACTGTCAGAACCGTCAACGGGCTGTGGTCTTTTGTCGTTGGATCGAGGACACGGTCCAGCGCCGCTTTGAAATTTCCATGTCGCAAGTCTTTCTGCCAAGGTTGTTCGCGCTTTGGGCGTGATAGATCGTTTGTAATTACTACATCCACACCCTCGCCTACCATGTCCAGACGCTTAGTGGCTGCGGCATGTTTCTTGCGCTTTTTCTTCGCGCTATCGTGTGTGGCGATTGTGCCTGCGAGGAGAGCCTCCATTTCCTTTTCGCGCTCGCGTTCGCGCATTGCTTCAGGGCCCGTGAGACGTGTGCGTAACGACAGCACGCCGGACTGCATACCCACGGCCAAGTGTCGGTCGTCGTCATTGGCGCCTGCTGTGATAATACGCACAGCAAGAATGGGGGATGGGTATTTGGCGCCAGCCACTACATTCCAACCTGTAGTCTCATAGATCTTGATATGGCCGTCGAGAGAGCCGGATACGACGCGTCGACCATTTGAAGCAAGGCTAAGAGAAGTGACAGTCTTTTGATGATTTGTGATAACGTGGCGAGGCTTAGCCGCAACCAAATCCAACACCGATATCTGGTTTCCTGAGGACGCAAGAACGGTGGTGCCTGAGGTAAGGGGCAGAACGTCTTCAATCGGCGCATGATGCTTAAACACCATGACCGAGGATGAGGATGTTGGTGTTCGTGGATCCCAGAGTCGTACCGTGTTGTCGTAACTGCCACTCACTAACAGATTGCTCATGGTACCGGGTACGAAGGCGCCTGAGCGAACATAGTCGGAATGACCGAGGAAGACGGAGGTGCTCTCGGAACTGGGTAAATCCCATAATCTGACGCTGCGATCGTCACTGGCGCTCATGAGGGTAGTGAGATCGGTGGGTGAGAACTTGGTTGTCCATACGGGTTGTTTGTGTTGTGTCCATGTCTTAAGAATAGCTCTCGATTTGACGTCGAAAACTTGTATTTTCCCCGAATCCTCTGCAGCGACCAAGATGCGACCATCTCGTCGGATCTCACCACTCCGTGCATTGTCTCCGAAGCGCGTAAAGGTCTTGACTAGTTTTCTCGTTCTTATCGAGTAGATCTGTACTCGTGGACCAGCGGTAACAGCGAAAAGGTCGTTGCTATTGCCGTTCGAATTCGACGTGGGTGCCGTGATGTGTGTGACAGGTACTTCGGTTGGTGTTGGAATGACCAGTTGGTTCTTGAAAGTTCGCCAATATCTTTGCTCTGCCGTAATGGCTGAAGGGCCCGAAGGCAGCTTCAGCTGTTGCAGAGGTGCTACCTCGGCCGCCATCTTCTCAATTGGTGTTGTCTTTGTCAAATGAAGCCAGAGTTGTAGTGTTGCACCCTCCAATTATTTTTTTGCTAGAGATCTTGGTCCAACCACCAGCCCCACCAACCATTCGAGCTAATTGTGCCTAGAGACAAGCATGATAAGAGATAAGCTTTATCGATAAGATGTACCAAGTCCATGGTGGTGTTTCTCGTCACGGCCGAATGCCAAGCAAGGGTCCTTGACGTACCTCGGCATGTCTAGGGGTACAGCTTACAACGTCAATCAGTAAAGAAACTCGACCTTCCATATCTACATCAATCCTTAGATTCTCGATTCAATATTTTTAACGGTTAATTCCCGTGATCATTGTATTAATTCTCAAAATGACGGCCTCATTAGACGGTTATACCACATTCAAACATTTCCTTGTCTCATCACCAGCCGAGTATGTAGCCCACGTCGAGACCAACCGGCCAGAGAAGCTCAATGCCTTTTTCGAAGACATGTGGCTTGAGCTAGGCCAGATATTCAGGAAACTATCATACGATCCCAATGTGCGGGCTGTTATCTTCTCTGCCGTAGGAGAAAGAGCATTTACAGCAGGTCTGGACGTGCAAGCAGCTATGCAAGGGGGTATGCTTTCACGAGATGAAACGACGGATGGGTCAAGGTTTGCAACTCGAGTCAGAAGGCATGTACTCGAGTTTCAAGATAGTATCGGTGCAATAGAGAAGTGTGAAAAGCGTATGTTTCCATCTCTACCTACTTGTATCTTCCTGTGGATAACACGTCTGATACATCACAGCCGTCATTATCGTCATGCATGGCTCATCTATCGGTCTCGCCATCGACATGGCCTGCTGTGCTGATATCAGGATATGCTCCAAAGACGCCAAATTTTCTGTAAAGGAAATTGACGTCGGTCTTGCTGCAGATATTGGAACTCTGAGTAGATTACCCAAGATCGTTGGAAGTCATTCATGGGTAAAGGAGGTTTGTCTGTCTGCTCGAACTTTCGACGCCGATGAGGCACTCGCCGTTGGTTTTGTCAGTCGGGTACTGGAAAACAAGGCAAAAGCCATCGAAGCTGCGACAAAGATGGCGGCCTTCATCGCTTCTAAGAGCCCTGTGGCCGTACAAGGTACCAAGGAGATCTTGAATCACGCGAGGGATAACTCGGTGGCAGACAGTGAGTAATAACGACAGAGATTGATGCGCTTTGCTGATAAAAGTCTAGGTCTTCGCTATACGGCTGTTTGGAACTCGGGGATGCTTAACTCGAGTGATGTACAAGCTGCTATGCTCTCTAGTCTCAAAAAGACAAAGCCAAGGTTTGAGAAGCTATGATGTTGCGACGTAAGGCGAGATATTATGTTGGGGTATCAAGAATTATGTATTAGTCAGCTTCAAACCTACGTGGGCGTTATTTTGTAGTAGTACGTATAGCATACATGCATTAGCGAACGTGGACTATTCGGCCATACTTGACAGCAGCCAGCCGTGATTTGCGGCCCAAGTCCACAGTTCAGCGTGTTCAACCCCAACTATTAAGCTGATGACGCGTGATTTTGGGATTAAGAGTGAAATCGGCATACCACGCAACTTAATTGCACGGTCTCATTTGCCATCCGACTCAGAGCTTGATTCTCCGTCATGAATTACGACGGGCACCGTCTCCTTCAATCTCTGTCAACAAAGTTAGTCCAAGGCCGATCACAAGTCAACTAGGCAGACACCTGCCTCTTCCAGCCTCATTTTCAGTTCCGCAACCATGACATCTTTGATCAAAAGGTGCGTTTCGTCCAAGTCCTCGATAATGAAGTCATTCTTTTCGCTATCGATATTGACGATGATCGATTTGATGGAAGGGTCGCATTCCACCAAGGTTCCTGTGAAGCAATAAGAAAGTTTAGATTCTCATCTTTGCCCTGATAATAGGCAGGAAATAGGCAGCACAAGGTAAGAGATAGATACCTTTGATCGCCCGAACCATGGCGTCAAGGCAGGCTGCGAGGACTGGTAATACAGCTGCTCCTGACACTTTACTGGTGAAAGGGTTTTTTATATCCGTGTATCTGCAAAAGACTCCTGGCTGCCAGATTCTTTGCGTCTTGATAGTCTCTTTGCGGATATGTAGTCGCGCAAGATATTGAAGATGAAGATGAAGTTGTTGAAACAAGGGTCAAAGCATCGTGCCAAGACACCTAATAAGTAGAGTCCACTATCCAACCTAGATATGTGGCTTCCGTATGTGGCTTGTGACGCTGACAATGCCTATTTCTGCCGAAAATAGAAATCTCAGGGGCTGAGGCTGGTGCTATTGCTTGGCGCATAAACCCTGCATAAAGATATGAGCTCCCGCGCGCACAACTCCAACTCGAACCCATCATGATGTGACTCCAATCTGCTTCTCCAATTCATGACCGCAGCAGAATCCAGGGATTGGATGCGGGCTAGGATTCCAAAAAGCAATCAAGAAAGCCACCTAGTCACCCCCAAAAAATCAATAAAGCAGGTGCCGTTCTTTCCGTGAAATCCTATCTGCTATCTAGATAGTCTACAGCTGTACCCGACGATCATTCTGAAATCATGACCATCTCTTTACGGACTACAGATATTGCTGCTTTATTTACTCCTAATTCCCGGCAACTGATTTGGATGTCAAAAAGGCACCTCGGGATTTGGAATTACCCCTCCAATCCAGTCTCGTCACTGCCCCGGTACTCTCGTCACCAGGGACACAGCCTACAGGAGCTCATGACCATGATTTGAATGAACTGGGCAGTGCTGGATTTTATCAATCAGAAAAAGTCGAATTTTCATCTTGCGTAATCATTTCCCATCATTCTCATCATCTCATCACTATAGCGGATTTCTGAATTTATTGTGTTTCACGCCATAACGCCTCAGTGTGAGGGTCACTCCGTACTATGTTCTTGAAGAATTATTTCCCATAGTCACTTTATGACATTAGTTATTAGTGTAGTAAGTGAAGATTCCTCGGCGAGCGAAGAGTACACGCCCATATCACGGTGGAATAAGCTAGGCAACTACACCAGCTATCGGCTGAGCAGCTGAGATTGCAGCGACGCAGGACATTCTTACTGCTTGTCCTAAACTCGCTGCTCTGCCCTACCTCTCCTGTTCCATCGGGTTTGGTCCGTATTCTCCAAAAGGCTTCGAAGGCAGCCATATTCCATATACCTGGTCAATACGAACCCACCCCGCCAACAGCAGCATTTACACCAACTCCAGCTTTAATCCTCCCGCCTACTAAACCAAATCCCCCAACACACTCGACTACAATATAAACAGTTCCTCAAAAATGGCAGAAGGCAACGACGAAAACCCCAACAACGGCCCTGGGAACCCCTTCGCCTTCGTGCTAATCCCCATAGTCGGCTTCGGGTTAATCGCATCACTAATAACCTGCTACCGGTACCGACGGAAGAAGCGTCTGGCCCGTCTCTTCGGCGACCCCCAACTCCTCGAATCTGGCAGACACCGACGAACGCAGCTGGATCGGGGTCCGAACGGAGTCATCATCATCACCACCAACGGACAAACCGGAAGGGGAACGGGTGGGAGAAGATCTGGACGTTTGGGCTTGGGCGTCGGCGTCGGGAGTAGAGAGGAGGGTCTCAATGAGCTCGGGGAGGCGCCGCCTGCTTATATGCCGCCTGATAACGGACGAGGACCTAAGCCGCCGGGCGAAAATGGGGGTGGAGGGGAGAATATTGAGTTGGCGACGTATTCTCAGGCTACGGCAGAGGCGGGCATGAGTCGGAGTCCGCCTGAGTATGGTGAGGATCCTCCGCCGCCCTTGAACGGTCCTGCGACGGGGGCGGGAACGGGGAGGAGAAGTGCAAGCGATGATCCGAGGGCAAGTGAAGAAGCAAGCACTAGAGATGCTACAAGGAATACAACGACGGCCCCGGCTACCATGACACCGACGCCGACAACTAATGAGCCGGTACGGCCTTCGAGAGCGGTTTTACCTTCATCTTGAGTTTGATATGATAAAGGAACGAAACGACACGACATGAACACGATATCATAATAGGTGTGAGACCCGCCTTATATTATTTTTCCAGTTCTTCCCCACCAGAATGAAGGAAATGAGTATAGCAAGCGAGAACGTCTCCTAGAGAGACAGCAGTTAGCTCACCATTGCGGCCAAATGCCATACTAGGGAAGCAAGGAACAGATTAAGATAACATTTACACTTCGATCTGGTCGATTTAACCCACACACGTACACACATACAGCGGAAGGATGAATGCCATAGCGCAGAAGAGAACGAGGACTCGGAGACTCAGACTTGCGATTTTATTGTGCCATATCAATGATACCATTTCACTCACGCTACGGTTTATGTTCTGGTAGCGTTGCATAGGAAAGGAAAGCGAGCTTTTGATACTTTAGACTTAGGATAGTGGATCTGTTGATACATAGTAGATGCAAATATCTCCCCTAACGATTGTTACCATGCAGCAGGAGTATGCTACGTGAACTCTAGGCAGATCGACGATAATATCCCGACCGATAGACGATGAAAGACGCGATCTAGCGATAAAGCGCCCGTATTTTTAGGTAGAAGAACTCACGTCACTATATGCAAGCACGCGAGAGTAAGTTGGAAAGACACGGAAGACTCTTTCATACGGCGTCTGTCTATTTAGCATCTATTGCTCTCTAATACTTCCCAAGACGACCGCACTCTGTTGCATGCTACAATATATGCACCACATGCTCAGTTCTTTTTCCCTTAGCCCATATCAATCTCAGATGTCTGTTTAATAACGCGCAACAATCGCAGGAGGCTTATTGTTGAGAATCTCATCAATCTTGTCCATAATCTCAGGTGTCAGCTTATCCACAGCGGCAACAGCGCGGACATTCTCGTAGACCTGATCAACCGAGCTGGCACCAGTGATGGCGGAACTGACGTTGGGGTTCTTCAATACCCAGGCGAGCGCAAGGGTGCTCATCTTGATACCGAGGTCGTTGGCGATGGGCTCGAGCTGGTTGACCTGCTTGATGATTCCGTCGAATTTCTCCTTGCCCGTGCGCTGCCACCAACCCTTGATGAACTCGACTTGCTGCTGAGCGAACCGCGAGTCTTCGGGGATTCCGTCTCGGTACTTGCCCGACAACAAACCCTGGTGCAGTGGCGAGAAGACTGTCAGGCCAGTGCCCACCTCGCGATACAGATGCGCGTACTCGACCTCGACCTTCTCGCGGTCCAACATGTTGTAGCACGGTTGCTCCATCACAGGACCGATTAAGCCCAGCTTGTCGGCGTAGCGCCAGGCCTGAGCGATCTCATCGGCGTTCCACATCGACGTACCCCAGTACAGTGCCTTGCCTGTGCTGATCAAGTGGTTGAAAGCACGCACAGTCTCTTCCATGGGCGTCTGTCTGTCGGGTCGGTGCGCGTAGATCAAGTCCACATACTCGAGACCCAGACGCTTCAGCGAGGCGTCCATACCCTCGATGATATGTTTCCGTGAGAGACCCTTGTTGTTCACTGGGTTGTCACCGAAGGCAGTACCCCAGTAGATCTACGATTATGCGTTAGCTTGGTATGCGTTTCTCGTTGTGGTACGAGAAGATTGGGTACGAGGGAAGTGTGAGAGTCGGTGGTCATATATATGTACCTTGGTTGAGATGACGAGGTCATTGCGCTTCCAGCCATATTTCTTGATAGCCTCACCCATGACTTCTTCAGACTTGCCGCCTAGCAACATCAAAACGTCAGCATTAACAGCATTCCAAGTTTGCCACAGCCAGACATGACTGATCCTCAAGCACAATGACGTTTCAGGAGATAGGGTCACTCACCAGCATAAGCCTCAGCGCAGTCGAAGAAGTTGACGCCAGAATCATATGCGGCCTTCATGCATTCAAAGCTCTTTTCTGGAAATTCGACAGTTAGCTTCCACTCATTCATCTATTCTCATTACTCCTCTTCTCGGTCTCGTTGTCCCTTCTGACAATGTTTCCCCTTCGATCCTGTCCCCTTATATATTGATGCTCGTGCTCCCTAACCTACCGTTTGAGTCGGGAGCACTGATTCACCCCAAAATAAACATGGATGAGTAGCGGGAACCACTTACCCTGCTCCGTATACCCGCCATACGTCAACCAGCCTCCGATCGATATGGCCGAGACCTGAAGACCAGAGCGGCCCAGGAAGCGGTACGTCATCTTGGGGAGATCCTCGGGAGGCGCCATTTTGTGTTATGAGGTGGACAGTGATGCTAGATAGGAGCTATTGTTTCTCTGGCTTCTCTTAGGAAACCAGATAAAAAAGATTCGTTCAAAACACTCTTAGTGCCGTCTCAAAGTGATGTCAGTATTGTATTGTGAGTCCTTGTATGTGGATTAGCTTCCACGCTCCAGACAGATGCCTCTCATAGCCGTAGTGACTCAACAGAGGGTTCAACGAAGATATATATAGAGGAAAAGAGTTACCTTGAGCTATTAAATCTGAAAGGTTATATTTGTAAGCCACACGATGGCGCTTCTTCTCAGATACGTCACCGAAGCTTACCAAGTTGAAGTAGTAGCAAACGTGGGAATAGAAGACGAGACAAGACGGGATTAGACAGTTACTTGCATCATAGATATTTTCTGTACAAAGGCAGCAGCGGGGTTACGTTGTCTTTTCCCCCGCCCATCTTGATTTTTGTTATCTAGTGATGTGCACCCCACCTCAATCCCCTCTTTCGTTTCCTCCATTCACACCAACTGCTAGTATTTCCTGTGGACAGAACATCATATCACAGCCTGAGGTGTTGCTCATTGCCGTATCTATAATGTTTTTGAGCGGATTAATACCGCCGCAGGTCAATGTCTCTTCGGACATGAGCTTGAATCTCCTAACGCCGCACGACTTACAGATCTTCCATACAGACTAGTCTAAGACCGAAGGTTAATGTCCGAATTCGGGATCCTATTAATTAGCCAGTATTTCGGACTCAGCGGGCAAAACGAAGGAGGAATCTCCATATCACATGTCGAGAAACATATATGTTAAGTTTACACTAAGTTGAGAGTATTTTGCCTGTCTCCCTGGTGCTTCTCGCTCAGATCCACCCAAGCGTAGATATCTAGTCATTCCTGCTCTAATTCATCGAATCCCTTCCAAAACATGCAGCAAGATTCGACATCCTCAGCGTCGGGGCGTTTGGTATCTTTGCGAGTGTTCGACGCAGTGTATGCATCGTATTGTATATCTTGGTTCCGACTTTTCCGAGGTTGAAACCGATGAGGGGGTATATGAGCCCAAAGGAACCAAAAAGATGGGCAGCAATGTACCACATTATACCGTCACAGTCCCTAAACGCCTCGTCTAATCTTGCATTCGTGACGCTCGCTTCCAAAGTCCGCATAAAATGATCGAAAATTGGGTAAGGAAGACCATGCTAGAGAGTAAAGATGGTAGAATCCCAAACCGAAAGATTATATGATCCTGATACGCCAAAACTCCATCGCCTGACACCGACCAAAAGTCGTCATCATCATCATCAAATCATCGTCCCAGCCCACAAACCCCGGCACAGTTGTCCAAGGGAAGGAACTTCTTGCCCTACTGTCATAACATGTGATATCCGAATCAAAAATGGCTGACAAAAAAACATCTGTCGCGTAGATGTTTTATTTATCCTGGAAAACCCTAAACTCCTGTTCCCTCCCGCTGGTGATCCATGGCGGTTGGTTACTAGGATATTCGCTCGGTACGCTGGACCCCTGACTCTGGGTATCATCACCACAGGCATCGTCATCCGTCATGACATCGTCGTCGACGTGAATGTTCACGTCTGGATTGCGGTTTTCAACATCCTCGATGCCTGGCCAAGGCTCATCCTCGGGTGCCTCGGGTGCCTGACCGTCTTGCCAAGACTCACGCGATTGAGTTGGGTAGGAAGCATGACCGAGGTCGGCCATAGAGCTGTCATCTTCGTCCTCGTCCTCTTCGCCGTCCAGATTTTCGTTGTTGTCTTGATCCCCAGCTTCATCATCATAAACATCTATATCGCTACCGCTCTCAGCACCATCAAAATCGAAGTCGATATTATCATCGTCGATGATGACACCACCACGATTGGGCCTTGTGTCCACAAAAGGCGCATTACTGTACGGTGTTGCGTAGAAAGGTGTTGTGGCACGCGGTCCTAGCACTTCAGGTAAGGGACTTGGCGACGCTGTGCTCCAACGCGGAGTGTACCGATTTAGACGTGGTCGAAGGGACGGGGAACGGGTGCTGCGACGCTTGTACATCGCTACCATTTGAGCTGCTCGCGCTGGTTGGGGTGAGACGTGTCTTTCATATGGGTGGCCATTTGATGAAATCCGTCGTTTCGCAATGGCTGGGGAGACGAGTGTTTGGAGGGCGGGCGGCATCGAGTTGGTTCGGATACGAGGAGGGGGTTTGGAGGTTTTCCTTCCCTGAAACACAGCTGGTGATTTTGCCCGTGAACCAGAACGCCTGAGCGCGGGGGATGGGGTTGTGGCCCTAGCATCAGTAAAGATATCTTGTGATGACGAGGTAGACATGGCTTGCCAATGCTCTTGCGCGGATGCTTGTACTGCCTGAACGCTGAAGGGATGACTGCCAGCTGTCGGAGATTCATCTAGAATAGTATTCCAGACCCAGCAGTCTTCTTTGGCATCTCCTTCGAGAATTTCTTGGCTGCTTTGCGAGTCCGCATAGACCCGACTCAATTCGCGTAGGCGTTGCCATGTCCACCCATTTTCGTACGCATCTTGATCTTGAAGGTACGCCTCGGGATGGGTGATGAAAAGGCGCTGGACGCCATGCGACTTCATAACGACACTGGAGGCGAGGAACTGAACGTCCCAAGAAACGGGTGTGACCATCTCAGCTGGGGTGAGGAAACGCAGTTTAGAATCTTTGTGAATCTTTCGTAGTGGTACCCACGGCGATTGTAAACCCAGAAATTTCGTGACACGATGGTGGATTGTGGAACCGTGGTGGACATTGGCTTGCATTCGGGAGAAAGTCCGAAACAGCGTACCGAAGGCTTCCGACATAGCCTGCTGCACGCTTCGAGCGTCGGGGCCGCGGACGGTGACATTCTTCACCAAACCGCGGCTCTTTAACCGCTGCCCGATTGTGTTGTCGGGTGCGCACGCACGCCCGAGCAACCAATCTGAATCAACCTCTGGCCCAGCCCAATCACTTAAGGCCGGAGATTGAGGCTCATAGCTGTTAGGCAACTGTGTCCATGGATCGGCCTCCACAGAAGAACTATCGTTTGAGAGACGTTGGCTGCCAAAGTCACGCGACTCCAGCCATACATTTTTAAGGGGGAAGGGGAGAAAGACAACCTCAACTTCCCACGGTCGGGTTGAAGAAGGGAAGGAGGTAACACCCTGTAATTGGCTAAGTTGGACTCTTAGGGCTTGGAGCTCGCTATGAAGCTCTGCGCGGTCCATAATATAACTGCCTGTGCTGGTTGAACCCGACACAACGCTAGCTGTCGCGTCGTCGATCTTTTCACGTCGAGACCAACCGTGACCCGAGATGGAGCTGGCACTATCATTGAGGATCTTTTCGACCTCTTCAACGCGTGACTCAAGCTCCGTGACTCTCAGGTCAGCTTGGTCATGTTTCTCATGGCATGTATCATGAGCAGCGGCAGAAAATGAGATGCTTTCAAGATTCTCGATGCGCTGCTCGTGACCTTGAACAGTATTGGACAGTAAATGAAAAGCTTCTCGGTTTATTCTTGGGACGGGTGATTGGTTTAGTCCTTCAGTAAAATCTGCATGTCTTGCTGACCTAGGAGTGTTGGTCACGGTCTGTACATCGTCCACATCCACGGTCTGGGCAGTGTCAGGCTCAACGGCATCCTCATTCTCTGGCTCTGGTTCTGGGGTATGACTCTTCTCTTCAAGTGACTCCAGCGTTCTAGATCTGACACCACTAAGTGTCTGTAGACCTTTTCCATAGAATGGCTTGAGATAGGCTATCCGCGCCGACGAGGTCGTTGAACTTGGCTGTGATGCCAATAGACATTGGCTAGGTATCGGAGGAAGGGAGCCAGATTGATCAGGCTCTTGTTGAATAAGACTGGCCCAGCCTAAAGTGTCAGGCAATGACGAGGACTCCCGGGAGGGCTGAACAACCTCATTTGGCCGCCCACCTTCCTCGGGTCCATAGGGGAAAGCAACTGTATTGGTCAAGGTATTCAAGTCTATGTGCTGACCGACGGAATGCGGAAACTTGAACGAGAGATCCGTAATTACAGGCGTGAGGGGTTCGCGGTTTGTCCTGGGTCGTTCATTTTCCTGGCCATTCACATATGCAGCGGGTGCGGCGACGACAACTTGGTTTGGGATGGGGGTTTGACCATCACGAATATCATCATGGAAGCAGGCATGGTGAGAACACATGCACCAGGTTGCCTGATCCTCATATCCATTGGTAAATCCAGGTGGAAATCCTGTTGGGCTCCCTCTATCTGGCGTGCCAAAGGATGTGCGACTCCAGAAACGACGACATCCGCATTTTTGGCCACTGGCGCCATGAGTCAAATCAACATAGTTGCATGGCCCCCCAGGAAGGTTGGGCGAAGGAGTAGCTAGAGGCGCATCGGTATAAATGTTGAAAAGGGAAGCATTTGGGAATTGAAAATCGGGGGTGGGTCCGGCCATTGAGCAATTCGGGTGTTGGTCACTGGCATTGGAGGTTTATAGAATAGAATATTGAGAGAGATAGAGAGAGAGAGAGAGAGGGAGACGGAGACGATGGAGCGGGCGCAGGACGAAGACGATGGAGATGGCTTGGTATTTATTTGTCGTGGGCGGACGGTGTTGTGGTGGTCGTAAGGATATCGGAACCCTGCTTGAACGACCGTACCAGAACACCGCTGGGGTCGCGATCCGAGGATATTCTAGTACATGGCTGACTATATTCTGTTAGTTCCAAGCTCAGAGACTCTGGTCAGTTTAGCGATCCAGAGGTGAGTCTGCTCAGTCCGTCACTGACCAAAATGCATATAACATCTAAGCTTGGTATAAACTGGACGGATTATTGTAGAGAGGGCGTAGGAGAACTTAAATATAAGAGATACCAACAGGTAAGGCAAAGGAAAATGCAAATGCAAATGCAGAGAATAATGCGAACGATGACGGTAGGGTAGGGTGAGGAAGAGGAACTGAGGTTGCCAAAAGTGAGGCGCCCAGACAAGGATTGGCCCAAGGTTGGTGGTGGTGGTGGTGGGAGTTCGTTGAAGGACGGGGTGTCTGGCTGTCTGGACAGTGGTGGGGTTCAAGTTTCAAGGTTGGGCTTGGGCTGTCGGGACACGGGGACAAGGCAAAGGAAATATGGGGGATACCTTACGGTACACATCAGGGGTGGGTACCTACAGTGGAGCTGCAGTGGAGTGAGTCGACGACTCGACGTACCTACCTACATGTATACTACCTAGATTACCATTTCGGGTTATAAGCTGCAGGTATTCTGTAGTGTACTAGAATGATACACATGTAGGTATACGTTAGGAAATATAACTTATAGCAGCCATTGCGGTTGAAATACATATCCACATCTCTCTCACAGGTGTTGGATCTAAAGTCATCAAGTGGACTGTTGCCTTTTCTGTAGGCAGAGACAGAAAGACAAGACTTTTTTTGGTTAAACCTACAGACACACGCACCATGGTGTACTGTACTGTACTTCACGCGCTCTCTGACTTCAAAAAGACGAATAAGAGGCGACCAAAATTAGGCAGGGATTGCGGCGCGCCAGGTGAAGCGGTAGCCCTCCCATTGGTTCTCGACACATCCAAGAACCCTGCGTCTTAGACAAGCAGGGCCAATTGTGTAAACGCACGCTGGACAAGTCACGATGCGAGTTGCTTCTCCGAGCCCACCGTTGAACAATAGCCTTTGAGTTCGAGGATGCTCACAGAAAGTGACTTTGTCGAGGTGAAGAATCAGCTTAATTAACGCCGCCTCACCACGAAATGAAACCGCCCTGAAGACAAAGACAAAGAAAGGCAAAGGCAAAGGCAATCGGCTAGATTCCACGAGAATCTATACAGGCACAGGGAGTCATGGGTCTTGCAAAAACAAGGCGGATCTGCACGCCTTATTCTGTACTCTCCCTAACCTACTAGAACGGGCTACCTATTCAACAGGTACGCTCGGGTGCTTTTATCTCGGAGCGACTCCGGAGACAGCACCTTGCAAGCCGCCGAGCTTTCCACAATATGTAGATGGCTTTCTCATTGCTGGGCCGGCCTTACAGTGTCAAAACTAATCGGCAGCATTTCGGACGCTGTTACGGTATCTCGGTGAAATGGATGAGATGATAAATGGATACTTCTCTATTGGAGATTGAGTGAGGCAATTGCTGTCATAGAGCCATATATATAATACATAGGTCATGTACGTAAAAGGGCATGATATATCGGTCAATTCATCAACTTCGTTAAACCTCACCCCAGCTTCCCATTGGTCCTGTCGTGGCAATCATAGATCCAGTGCCGACAGATCCGCCGATATCCCAGTAATGACGGGATGATGAGCAGCTGCTCCTCCTGACCGAACGCCGCGTGCTTTGGCTGGCACAGCTAGACGCCGGCCTGAATAATGCCGGGTTGGACACTGCCGTGGCCTTGGACTTGCGCCTCTCAATAGGTACATTGCGGGATCGAGATATCAGAGGATGATGTTGACGGACTCTTGCCGCCTTGGCAGCTACATCCTGCGAGCTCGATGTCGCGAGGTGCGAAGTACCAGAGAGCCCACTACTAGTACCACTTGAACGTGATAAGAAGCGCGACCGAAGATACCGAAATACCAGCCGAATATCAAGATCTTGCTCCCACTCGTCCTGTGTGAAAGCAGTACCGTTATCGGTCTGCAACTGTGGCTTGCCGTGAGTAGAGCCAGACGGGTGCCGCGCCTGCGGTACATCAATCGGTCGTGATGAAGTTGGGATAGTAGGTTGAAATTCTGGTATAGTCGCAGTGATCTCATGTGTCCCTGTATGTACGTCGGATGCTACCGGATTGTTGGCGCGTTCGGGAATGGCAGGCAAACCCGCATAGGGGATAGGCATCTGTTGCATCCGACTGAAGGTCGAAAATGCGCCAGGATGTTCGGAAAGTTGATGAACCAAATGGCCGAGTTCTTTAGCTACTCTTTCGAGTAATTTAATCTGCCAACCGGAATCTGCGATGGTGTCTGAAGTAATACCATCATCGAGACGCGACGATGGTAAGACTGATGCCTTTGGTGTTGTAGAGAGATCTTCTTCGTCAGGAAGAGCTTCGCCAAAGAGGATAGATAACATCTTGTCGTCGATTCCCATAATATCCCGTATCACCTTGCGAGTGATACGACCCCAAATGCTATCACGGCCTTCAGATGAATCACCTAGGTTCTGATCATGCCATTCTTCATCCCTATCACGCTCGGCTGCTCCACCTACCGCACTTAATGTTGCCGAGTCTTCAGCTCTTTGATCTATAGGATGCGTATTGGACATGCTCGCTACCGAACGGCGTCGCCTTCGAGTTTCTTTCTGAATTTCATCCAGAAGATAGCGGCTTTGTTCCAGACGCCAAGTCTCTATCCTGCGTATCTTGTCGATTTCTTGAGTTTCTTCCCTTTCAAGTTCCACTCGAGCCAGATCTAGGCTTTCACGCCGCCTCTTGATTCGACGAGGATTGTATTGCTCCAACGCGTACAACCTGTTCTGCACATCCGACCCCATACCCTCCTGCTCCAGCCGGAACGAGCCCAGTCCATCGTGAGCTGGTACCACGGGTGTCGCATGAGGTGCAGCTTCAGAAGAGATGTAGAAATCGGGGGTGGATCGAAACTCTGGTAGGTGGCTGTCGAGACTATCTAATTCGGCGTCATCCTCTTCCTCTTCCTCGACTGCATTGATAAAGCTATCGGAATGCTGCTGATGTTCGGCACTGGCTTCGGATCGATCGAATGTATTGAAACTTCCAAGATCACTCAACCGTGAACGACCCAGTGTTATGTTGGATTTATGGGTTGATGTTAAGTAGGAGGCTGTAGTACCAGCATCGGTTGCTGGTGAAAATAGTACCCATGTCTGAGACTCTTCGATAGGTTGGGTGACGGGTAGTTGGGGATGATGCGGCTCTTCGTCTTCAACAGCAGGTCTGAAGACTCGTTGTGCCGTCTGGCGGGTAGGCTGATGGAATGCCATCGTGTTATGTTATGTTACGTATATATAGTCGGGATACGAGGATCGGACAAGACTCGCCCAACTGGAGAGTAGGGACGAATCCCGTCCCAGCAAATAGGTACTCAGAATGCACAGCGACAGGTACCGTAGCCCGGCCGTAAGTCGTATCACTTTGTCGTAAGGCAGGTTACTTGGCAAACAGTCTGACGAAGAGACGACGAACGGTGCTAGATCTCGTAGCTTGTGGTTGACGATGCGGTTCGGGGGGATCTTGACAACTGTATGTGGTTTTTATTGCTGTCGCTCCTAGCGATATATCGGAGGTTTCACACCGGTGGTGGACAATGGGAGATTGGAGAGGTGCCTTGTCCGGTAAGCTCTCTCGACTCTCGGGGGATACAAGAACCGTGTAGCTGTTAACGATGAGATGATATGGCTGTAGCTACGACTAAAAGATATGAGACGAACGATAGAAGTGGACAAGAGGGAAATCGGGACATGATGGCAGGGCGGGATCTCTTGGTGTCACCTGTCTTTGGTCTGGTTAGTTTGGTTGGTTTTGGGGGGGGGCGGCGCTTGTTGATGATGACCCGATCGTCGCGTGGGTCTTGCAGAGGGTTACAGGCAAGGTGGGAGAGCTCATGGTTGGTGGTTGGTGGTGTTGCTAGCTGTCTGTGTCAGTTGGGGCGCTTTATTTTAGGCTCCGTTTCGATGGCTACCCCTACCTTAGGTAGTACCTGGAGTACTGTACCATGCACTACGCATGTAATAGGACTGGTACATCCGCAAACAGGTCCACTTCATCACCAAAGAGATCCACTCGGAAGTTGGTTACGTAAGATAGAGGTTAGATGATGCGATAAGCCGTCAACCCCGACTGTTCGACATTCAAGTTCGTTACTTATACCATCGACTCTGATACGGTATGTCTTCTTATCCTACGCATGTCGGTGAAACGTACCTGGACTATAAGATCACTTTCGAGTCTTTTTCTCCTGTTGCCATCCTTCAGAAATATAAATAAGATAGACAACCAGTTTGATAGCTACCACGTACCGGATAACAGATATTTAGCATCAGAGGCCAATGAAGCGTGTTGGGCATAGATTAAGTGATCAAAATGTTATCCATCACATTCTGTCATCTCACTCCTGCATATTTATGTTGTCTTTTGTTTCCAATTCGGACAAGTTCTCATGCAAGCCAGGGCCTGTCAAAGATGCTTAACCACACATTGGTGGGTAGAACCGAGTATGTTCGGCCTGCAGTCCGAGCAACAAGTAGACTAACCAACTCCCATTAAGACAGGCGGCATGATGACAGATCAATCCAGAGCTGGGTAAGCGCGGTAGCTCTCTAATATAATACAAGAAAATGCAATATTTCGGAGACCGCTATTCTTATCACTTCTCAGCTTAGGTAACATAGGTAAGCTACCTTCTCGGTAAGCACTTGAGTCGAAAAGAATACGACCTTCTTGGCCTATTAGATCGGATCACCTTGACGTGGCTCATCGTCATCTTTATCTTGCCTGCCGGCAGAAGGTAAGGAGGATGTAGCTTTTTAGGGGATTCCAGAGATTAGCGTGTAGACGAGTACATGTCACAGTTGAGTTGGGTTGAGATGATACTCACTAATACCCAAGATGCCCCTCAAATAAAGGAGGATTGGCCCTTTCGAGGGAGGCATTACCATTTTTTGCAAGTTTGTGCCTCTCCGAATGAAAAAACCAGCATGCATATCTACTATTGCTCAGCTATGACAGCGTAGAAATTCCGAGAATCCGCGAGGCAAACCACCGAGACAGTTACCTCGCATTTCAACCTCTCTACGTAGGTAGGCTCCGGCTTACATCGAGTTTGAGCAGAGAATTCACTTTCACTTTCACTTTCACTAGAAATAGATAGACAGAGGTTCTAGTGCAAATGCAAGATCCCCGTTGGTTGACTGCTATAAGACAGTGCTATGGTAACCGAATGACGCCTAACCTCTGATCCCAGATTTGCTCAACTACAACATGACACAAGTAACCCTCTAAACCTCGGTGAAAGCATCGGGGAAACGTCTAAGGTTGTCCTCTAGCTTGCCCTTGTTGCGAAGGAACTGAACGTAAGCACCGTCGACCAAGATCTTGCCAGCAGCCTTGACCTCGAGGTACTCCTCACGTCGGAGAGGAGTGAAACCCCAGTTCTTGGAGATGATGATCTTTTGTCGGCCGGGGAACTTGTACATGGATCGGCGGAGAGCCTCGAGAGCGATAGCACGGTCTAATAAACCTCATTAGCATTGGTTCTCCAGATATTTGGTATGGGTATGCTCACTAGAATCACGAGTGCGGACGCTCAGGAGAATCTGGCCAATATTGACACGGGCGACGGTACCGTTGGGCTTACCCCAGGCACCACGCATACCGGTCTGCAGTCTATCGGCACCAGCGCATGACAACATCTTGTTGATGCGGACGACGTGGTAAGGGTGGGCGCGGACACGGAGATGGAAACCTTCCTTGCCGGCTTGCTTGACGAGGTACTTGTTGGCGCAGATACGGGCGGCCTCGAGAGCCTCGGAGCTCAGCTGTTCGTACTCATTGGAGACCATGTGAATGCAAAGAGGGAAGTCATCGACGTTCGCCTTCTTTCGGCCGAGATCGAAGATACGGATCTTGGGGTCGGGGACACCACGGTTGAACCGGGACTTGGGATACGGCTGTTTTGGGAGATGTCAGTTAATATTCCATGTTCTTCATATTGATATTGGAGGTTTTCAAGATGTGAAGAGAACAGAATTCGGTCGCAGTCATCAGAACATTTGCTTCGAACTCTGACTTCTGGCCGGATGCGTAGGACGACGCAGATTTTCCATCTCTGTCGGAATTTGGAGGTCCATTTCTTCATTTCTTTTTTTCTCTTACCTTGTTCTTGCAGTATCGGTAGCAACGAGCGGGACGACGCGCCATCTTGTCTGATTTTCCTCGAAGGTGACGTAGATGTGGTTGAGGTTGGTTGTGATGGTCTGTCGACAAATTGAAAGGAGCCCGAGCCGTCCTCTTTGAAGTGCTGGGAGATGGCGAAAAACGAGGGTTGATTTCAAAGCAGGCGAGTCATACCGACAGTGGGGCATTTACGAGGCATTGATTGGTTAAAAGGGCCAGGCGGGAGATGTGGGGTTAGGGCTACAATGCGCACCGCGGAATAATGAATTTACTGGTTGTGTTGCACCGCACACGCACCGACAGTGGAAGGACCCCTCTAAGCCAACCAAACTTCTTGGTGGATCCCGATAGAAGGGAAAAAAAAGCTACTTCTCCCTGCTTCTTCTTCTTCTTCGCGATAGACTCTCTCTTTCTGTTGTTTGTTCACTACCACATTATCCCCCCCGAACCAAATTCTAGTCAACGACCGTCGCAAAAACGACCGAGACTTTTAATCAGCAAAAATGGCCGGCAAGAAGACTAGAAAGGATGCCAACTCCATCAACAGCAAGTTGGCGCTGGTGATGAAGAGTGGAAAGGTTACTCTCGGCTACAAGTCTTGTATGTGAACTTCTACCTTCTCTAATGATCTCGTCAACTGTCGACTTGAGCTTACCAATACACACACAGCCATCAAGAGTCTTCGATCTGGCAAGGCCAAGTTGGTCATCATTGCTGGAAACACACCTCCTCTCCGCAAGTCCGAGCTTGAGTACTACTCCATGTTGTCCAAGACCCCCGTCCATCACTTCGAGGGTACCAACGTAAGTAAAACCTGACTCCCAATTGCTTGCTCTTGCTCTCGAGTAAAGAGTCTCACAGGATGGCGGGCCATTGGTCTGTCATTCTAGCCCTGAGAAAAGGCCTTGCTCAGGCTTTGGAGGGTTTTACAGCTAGCTAACTTGATATTTATAATAGATCGAACTCGGAACTTCACGTAAGTCACTTTCCAACAGACATTTGTGTCTCACAACTCGTCCCTCATCCTTGGTCGCTAAGCCGCGCAACAACTACTAACACAAACAACCACAGTCGGAAAGCTGTACTCCTGCTCCACCATGACCATCCTCGATGCTGGTGACTCCGATATCCTCAGCGACCAGCAAGCATAAGTGCTTGGCTTGCATCCACGAAACGGCGTTTAGGTTTGCGGTCTCGGTACAACGGATAGAGGGTTTTTATCCTCTTCGGTCTTCGGTGGTTAGGATCCTTGCTAGTATCTTCTCTATATGAGCAATGGTCTCACAGAAAATCGGGTTCTCGTAGTCTAGTAGTGGCATCCTAGATTTGCTTCTGGATGTCCCATAGCACTTCGCATATCGATTATGATGACGTGTGATACCCAATACATTTTTTTCGGATGAGAATTGCGCAATTCCCTTGATGTTCGTTCTCCATCTTGACCATACCAGCTGGCAGTGTGCCCAAGAAAGGCCCGTTATTATTAGTTTCCCTCTACTCAAGGAGGTCCTACCGTCAAAGCTCATCTTTGAGATACACCAAATTTTTCCTTGCCCTCCCGGGGCTTGCCACCATGTTCGGACTGAGGTAGATATACTTGGCAGGTTCATAACGCCAAGTTCCTGGAGTGTCTCTTCTGTATATCAGACTACTCACGTGAATCTATTCTCCCCTCGAGAATGTGCCACACAACAGGGGTCTGAAATCATCATGTGGATAACCATCAACTAAGTGCTGGGTATTTTCCGTAACGTGCAGAAGAATGACTGGAGTGAAGACTTCTCCACGCTTCTTCGGCTTCACTCCCGTCGGTGAGCGTCTAGTTAGGCTGGGACGACTAAGACACGTTGAGCTCGGGATGCGTGGTATAGTCAGGTCATTCAAATATGTCGATTTACGCTCGTCGTGTCTAGACAGCTTGAGGAACACGACGCTTTGCGTAGAGTATGACTAATCTGCGCTGAGGAATATTGGGACGGCTGAAACATGAAAGTCGAGTGTCACAAGCATATATAGGCTGCATGAACCTGCAGAGTGAGTGCACATGGGGTGATTTTCAGCTGTCCACATCGTCGTAAAGCCCTCGGGGCTGAACTTCGAATCTGGGTATCTCGAGTATAACATGGACGGTGGAGGATTGGCCAGATGCTTCAAGGACTTTCATGGTTATCGATGACAACGCTCACTCGATTCCAAGTTATATCTTATAAACAGCTCGATGAAATAACGCATGATTCAATATAGGAGGTTTCATTAAATCTTGAATGCAATTTCATGTTATAAGACCCCGACTTATAAGTGGCAGGGGATCACGGGGATGTCAGCATTAACGGTAATTAAAGTCAGTGATCTAGATCGGAATGTGGGATGCGAAAAGGTGGCATCATCAGCACCGTGGATGTCAATCATTAACGCCCCAAAAAGGCTTCATTCTCGTCAGTTGCAATATAATAATACTGCTGTAGGTACTTCACTAACAAGAAACTCGAGCCAACAATACCTGAAGCAGTGACACTGAGTCGGAATCGAGGCCGCGAATGTGGCTGATAGGCTGGACAGAGAGTTGAGGTGGGGCTGACGGAGCCGGACCAATCCCGATTAGGGGTTATCGAAGAACCCTAGCACCTGAATAAGCCGTTGGGACTTTGAACATCAGCGCCCCTCGGACCGTTAAAAGGGAGGTGGGAAAAGGTAGCGCCGGGAAAAGGGTTCAGTTCTAAATTGGGCCTAAGGAGCTGCATCATTTGACATTTTGCTTTTGCGCCACAACTACAGCCCGGCAACTGCTGTTGATTAGCTACTATCTACATCTAGGTACGTATTTTTAGGAGGTACCTACACTACACTACACTACATACCGAAAGCCATTTGTCTTGTCTTGTCTTGTCTTGTCTTGTCTGTTCCGCTCAGTTGCGACAACAAACAACAACAAGAAACAACAAATACTCTCAGTCACTTCCAACCGTCAAGCATTCCACACTCCATCGTATTGACATAGCAACGATCAAACGTCGTCATTTACATTTTATCGCTTTCCCATAATCATCGCTCGACACAATATATGTACACATTCGTTTTGGGTAGATCCTCAAATTCCAACCATGTCCGCTGCGACCAAGAAGCCGAGCTCCTCGGTCTCCGGACGAGTCTCAACAGACAATAATAATAACCACGCGTCGTCGCCTTCGAGAACAACCCGAGCATCTACACCTACATCATCGTCTGCCACAGCTACTACGAATGTGTCGACCAACGGTAGTACTCCAACAAGGACACGATCTATTCGTACTGGTACGCCAGTGTCAGCACGAGCTGCCGCACACAGAGCCACCTCATCATTAAGCATATCTACCTCAGTAGATGCCGAGGCACGTGCTGAGACGATCGCACTTATTGACGACCTCAAAGAACGTCTACACAAAGCCGATGCGACATCTGAGCAATACAGAAAACAAGCAGAAGTCTTACAGTCACGACTAGACGAGGCACTCAAAGAACAGGCCAAGTTTGAAGAAAGAGCCCACGAGAGCGAGGAACAGATAGAATCCCTCAGAAATGAGAAGAGAGAGGCAGCGAGACAAATGCGCGAAATGGAAGCTATATATGAAGCCGAAAGGAGCTCTATGCTGAAAGAAAAGGAAGAGATGACCAACCGAGAAGAGGAGATGCAGACTATCATCAACCGACTGAAGGAAACACTGAACCAGCGAAACGCTGAGGATGAATACCGACCAGCCAGACAATGTAAGGTCTCCAAGCGCACCATCGACTTTTGTCTGTACCTACGAAACATGCTAATATACTGTCGATAGCGAACAACAACTCTCCCAGCGTAGACAACGGCAACTTTGCGCCTCCCTCCTCGGTCCAGAGGAGCGATTCGAGAAACAACTCCAAGCTACTGCTTCAAAAGGACAAGCTTATAGAATCATTACGTCTTGAGCTAGCAGAAGCCCAGATCAAGCTTGTTGAGACCGAGAACCAAGGTGGTGGGCGGCTACACGAAGTCGAGCGACTCCTCATGGAAGCTCGGATGGCGAACGCACGGCTGATGGAGGATAACGAATCATATCAGCTACTTCTTCAAGAGAAGACGCTTCACGGGGACTTTGGCAAAGGCGACTTTAACTACATGGGCGTCTCCGCTAATCAGGATGCTCTCAACGCCCTGGAAGGTAGAAATAGCACTGGTAGTGCGCTATTAACACCCGGAACGAGTCTGGCTGATGAACTTGGTTCTATGGCTGACGAGTCTGAGATGGGCGAGGACCCTACACGCCGCCTCGAGACCGAACTCCGTGCCATGAAAGACCAGAACAAGGCCTTGACGCTCTACATCAACAAGATCATCGAACGACTACTACAGCACCAGGAGTTCGAGCATATCCTCGACCAGTCCTCGGACTCGAAGCCATCTGCCAATGTACATAAGGATCTTCCTCCACCTCCCTCATCCGAGGCGTCAGGTGTGGGAGCTTCACTTCTTCAACGTGCCAAATCGATTGCCACAGGTGCAAACACGGCTCGGCCCAAGCCACGCCCAATGACGATGATGCCGGCGCAAAACTCGGCGCATAACAATCCTGAGACGGCACCGAGCATCCCCATTGGCTTAGGACGTTCACAGAGTACGCGCCGAGGTGGTCGCCCCATGAGCGAACAGTTCACAGGTGCAGCTGGTATTGTGAATGCAATGTACAAAGGTCCCGATGGTCCGTTGTCCCCCGCACTCAGCAACCCACGTAACTCGGCGTCCTTCTTCTCAGGTGTATCAACGCCACGGGTTTCATCAGGCCAAGGTGCCCCTAGTGCCGGTAACTTTCCTGGAATGCGGAGCGAGACTAGTAGCGTCAGCGGTGATTCTGCTTCAGCAGGAGAGGGTACTACGTCGAGCCCACCGCGCGCAAGCAGTGGTCATGCAAGCACAGCCGGTTCTGAGAAGGCGACTACTATTGCGGGTAACAAGCCGCGTCCCTTGCGTCTGGTCCAAGAGAATGCGGCTGAGAAGGCTGAGAATAACAAGCGTGCTAGTTGGATGGGTTGGGCATCTTCGGCATGGGCGAAGAAGGAAGATGCTATGGGAGAACCCATCAAAGAATAATGTTGTTGTTTTGCGGTGCTTGCTATCTACATAGCACAAGATTTGCTGGTGGGTGGTACATTATCAAGTGTTGCATATGATAACCAAGGCTTAACTTGCATTATCGGGATCAATCCTCTTTGGCTCAAATTTCTTGGGGTTTTTCTTCGGGGTACATATTCCACTCTTGTATGGTGCGGTATTGGTCTGGGTACTTGCCGTATGATTAGTGTCCCTGTATGTAAATACATGTGATGTTCAGGAGAGTGGGTGGCTTTGCTATCAGTTGGGACTCGGACTGAATGATTAACGGGAAATAGAAATGAAAATGAACTGCATTGGCTGGACGTTATATATGAAATAAAGAGTAATATACATCCCAATTTCAACTATTAGAGCTAACACCGGACTCTGACATCACTGTGTTTCATTTCTGGTCAACCATTGAGACTGGTAGATATTTGAGGCACTCTTTATACTATGATCTCAAGATTAGAAAGCGAAAGAACGTCGTCTACCTACCTAGGTACCACAGCGTTAAAGACTTATGATGGAACCGGGGGGGGAGGGGGGGGGGGGGGGGGGGTTAAACATGCATTAGACTAGGTGGTCCACCTCTATTGGGTGCACCTAAGCTGTCACAACTAAATAAATTTACTACTAACTATAAGTTCTACTATATTAAATTAACTACTGTCAGATTAACTAAAGCTACTGTCGGATTAGCCAAGTCGATTTTCTAGTAGGATATATACATATACTACTAGTTATAATGGAGACTATCATAGTGCACGGGGATACCACCCCTGGTAACCATTCTCCATTGATTATGTGCCGCACAGTCCCCGCGATGGGATTATCGACTCTGTTATCTTATAATTGCCCTTGAACTAAACTGTAAAAATCTTATAGATGCCTCTGGCATCAAGTCCTCTATGAGCAGTGGTTGTCGTGATTGAAACAGACTGCTGGTTGAACAACCAGTCCCACTTCAATAACTAATAAGATGATTACTAGCATAAACGGCTAAGAAGTCCTGTCCCTCCGGTTGCTTCGGACTGCGCCGTAGCCTCAAGAGTGTATGTCTCTAACTTTAGCAGTAATCATAGAGTGGGTCTGTACATTATTCTGCCTTGTCTGTTTCTTTCTGTAGGGCACCATTAATTACGATGTCTGCCAGTTTCTCAATGCTATTCCGAGTATCAAGCAACTCCAACATGGTTATGTTGGCGCGGAACGCCAAGTTGAACCAATTCCGGAGCTCTGCTGCAATCAGACTGTCCACACCATAGTCAGCGACCGTTTTAGCGGTGCTAACGCTGGAGCCATCGATGGAAAGCATGCTCGCGACCGCTGCGACAATCGCCTGCGTCACGAGCGCATGGGTCTTGCTTTGCGCTTCGGATCCTGCTTGGATGCACTCGTGAAATTCCTCCCGCAGCCTCGCCATTGCGGATGATGCAACACCGCCGTGCAGATCGTCGTCTTGGTTGATTCCGTCCTTGACATGCTTGTAGGCATCTTCGAAGGCTCGCATCACTACCGAGACGCGCCCATCACTGTACCACCGTGGATTGCCGGTAGCGGCAGTGGTTTCGGGAATCTGGAGCTTCCTGGCAGCCATGGCTGCTGGGTCGAGACATGCGATGATGCCCGCAGACGATAATAAATCCGAGTGGTGAGTCATGGTATCTAGAGGGCTGGTCTTGCCACCTGTGACGAAAGCGACTTCTAGTGTACGGAGAAACTGATGTTCTGTAATGTCTAGCACTTTGTTGCGTTGCATCATCTGAATCGTCGTGGGGTTGCGTCCGATGGCGCCTACGTCACTGATGAGGCCGTACGAGACCGTCGACGCTGGGAGCCCCTGACTGAGACGATGGCGGGCGAAAGCTTCTTGGAAGTTGTTCGCGGCTGTGTAGGCACTCTGGGTGGCCAGGGCTAGGACTGATTCGAGAGACGTTGTCATCACAAAGAAGTCGAGGGGGAGTAGAGCTGTAGCCTCGTGAAGGTACTTGGTGCCATGCACCTTGGCAGCAAGACTTTCACGCCATTGCTCGATAGTCAATCTGTCAAACGAGACATCCTGTTTGGTGTTAGTTTTCGGTCCCTAAATCAAAAGCACTACATGAAAACCAGACGATACGGATGTGGGAATGAATAAAGTAAGCACAAACCTGAAGTGACATAGCAGCATGGATTAACCCCTTGACGAGACGGCCCGTCGAGAGCTGGCTGACAGTTTCCTGCACCTGTTCACGCACACCAACATCACACTTCATGGCTATCACAGCGACTCCATGTACAGCTAGATCTTGCACAAGCGTTCGCGCCTCGGGGCTATTGGCTCCGCTGCGCGAGAGGACAGCGATGTCGCGAGCGCCGCGATCTGCCATCCACCTAATGATAGACCTTCCAAGCCCCCCCAGGCCTCCGGTGATGATATACCGTGCTTCGGGGTCAAAACGAACAGCTGACACAATCGGAACCATCTGTACGAGGGAGTTGGGATCTTCAAAGCTTACGACCAGCTTTCCTATATGGGTACCCTTCGAGAACCCGAGTAGAGCCTGGTCGAGCTGTGACACGTCCCACACAGTAAAAGGTCGAATGGGGCCAACCTTGCCTTCCCGGTAATACTTGTCAACTGCTTGCATTAGGCTAGCCCCCAAAGCAGCATCAGCTTCCAGCACCAAGCCAAGATCAAAAGAAGCGAACGTAATGCTTCTCTGGAAGAGCTCAAGCCCTAGTCTCTTCGACTCGAGCACGTCCATACGACCGACGTCGATGAGCCTGCCTAGAGGGGCTAGAGCCTTGAACGATGCATAGAGCGCCTCATCTCTGACGGTGGAAAGTATAACGTCAAAACCGCGACCTCCAGTAACGGCAACAGCACGTTCAAGAGCAGCCACGTCACGAGAGGAAAAGATATGTGAAGCAGGCACGCCCATGTTCTCTGTAAGGAACCGGGCCTTTTCGGGAGTACCAACGGTAGCAAAAACGTCGGCACCTCTAGATTGCGCAAGACGGATTGCAGCAAGGCCGAGACCTCCAGTGGCGGACTGGATTAGGACCTTCTCTCCTTTTTTAAGGACGGTTACGTGATCGAACGCGTACACCGCAGTCATATACACTAGCGGCATAGTCGCGACTTCGATCATATTATCGCTTGGTCGCAGCATATGAGCAAAGTGAGACGGTACCCGAGTGCAGTTACCAAAATGGCCTCTTCCCATGCCATAAACTCTATCCCCGACTGCAAACCTCTCGACACCGGAGCCAACTTTCGTTATGACACCGGAGTACTCGGATGAGAGATTGTTCGCGTCGAATCGCCCAGAGGATATGCCCAAGTCCTTCCAGTTCAGGCCAACGGCAGCAACCTTTACTTCGATCCAGTCATCTAGCAAATGCCCCCAGAGCTCCGTATATGGTCGGAAATATAGCGACGACAAGATCCCCGGAGTCTCGAAGCTGGCGCGAATGGGACCTTGACTGTCTAAAGGCAGCGGCTTCGCGCGATTCGGAGGCATGGAGAGGGCGTCAAGCTGGTCAGAGAGCTGTGCGTCCGGCATAACGCGGCTCGTCCATATGCAGCCGTCCTTCCAGGCAAATTCGCGATCTTCAACCTCGCCGCTACTTGGGCTCCGTAGCTCAATCTCCTTGTCGACGATGAATCGGACAAGATCATCGTGGTTGGACTTGGTGAAGTCTATATCCTCGATGTCTATGGACAATACTCTTGAGGTTGGATTCTCGGTACCGATGGTACGTAACAAGCCAGACACAAGAGCCCCGTCGGGATTCCGGCCAGCAACCAGCCCGCAGGACGTGATCCAGATCATGGTCGCGACCGAGCGGGCCAAATGTTGAAAAATCGCAAGGCGATCGGCGTCTGCATCCATGAGGAGGTTCTCGCCATTCAAAAAGGCTATGACATGCGAACCCGGAAGCACCGTGCTGACGGCAGTGTCCAATGTTATTGTGCTGAATGGAATACCCTGGCGTTTTAACGTCTTGGTGACTGGGCGGAGCAGATCTGGTGGAATGTTGATGAGGTACACCTCAGCAACCTCCTTCTTTTTCGCAGCTGGACAATTAGACTCTAGCATTGTCGACAAGATGGTACTTGCGGTGCTATGTGGCTGTGGGTAGTCTTCCAACACCACCTCTACCCCAGAGAAACCAGCAGCTCGTAACGCCTTATCCCAAGATACCAAGTCCAGGAAGGGACTGTCAATCCGACCATCGGGCACACCGTCCCAGTAGCCCGTTAGAGTGCCGAGTACGAGGCCATGACCAATGGCATTCTTTGTGTTCTCGACGAGGACCAACTTTCCGCCAGGTTTGAGGAGCTTGCGGCAGTTTTTTAGAGTCTTCGAAATGGTCGGCGTGGCATGAAGGCATTGTGACGCAATGACGACGTCGTAATCGGCATCGTGACCCTGTCCTATTGGATCTTTTTCGATATCGAGAACCGCATAGTTAATATCGTGGAATGGCGCTAAAAATTCTCTTGCAGCCGTCAAGAAGCCGGGCGTGATATCCGTGAAGGTATACTGACTATACCGTTTAATTCCCGTAGCATGAGCATTGGTCAGGGTCTTCAAGGTCACACGTGTCGCACCCCCGGTGCCTGCCCCTAGCTCCAGAATCTTCTGATGGGGATTAGCATGTCCCAGGCCGTCGACAAGGCGTTCCAGTTGAGGGTAGGCACCAGTCATGGCCAAGCCGGTTTCGTACAGCGCGGTCAGAAGGCCGCCTTCCATAAGGGTTTCGACACCCGTGCGACGCTTGTGGAGAATATCATCCATGTTTTCATGCAGAAGTTTCGCGATTCTGACTTCAACAATGTCTCCAGTTTGGGAATACAGAGACTCAAGCCATTTCTGCCGCTCTATACTGCCAAGGGCCTTGGCTTCCAACATGACCTCTGTCATGTCCTGTTCCACCCGGCGGCTAACCCAAGCAAGAAAGTACTGGACCTGGTCTGACGATCCCTCGGTGAGCTCTATATGATCACTGTACTTATTGTGAATGTCTACTACAATAAGGGTGGCGATAGAATGAATGCTATGGAACAAGTCTGCGCGATCAACATTTTCCTGTGGCGGGGGAAAGAGCGCCTGGGCTTGGCCGCAGGACAAGGTCCGAATGTCAGGTTTCCAGACCATACGCATTAGTGGACTGGTGAACGGCTGGTTATAGGAAAGTTCAGTGTCTTGGGCCGAGTGAGAGTCGCCATATCTCACGCAGCGGAGAGATTCGAGGTCAAGGACAACGTTCCCTACTTGATCATGCAACTGAATCTTAGCGTAGGCACCCCTCAGACCACGGAGCTCTCCTTGAGCAACACCAGTGGCCCAATCATCATTTTGACCACCCTTCAGGTACATCTCAGAGATGTTGACTGGCACAAATGCGGTGGCGGCTTTTTCTAGCTGACCTCCGTAGCAAGCAATCAGACCCAGTTGGAAAAGGGCATCAAGGGAGGCTGGATGGAGTGGATAAGTGGACTCTACTCCCTTAGAAGTACCAACCGTTGGACTGAGTGCAAGCTTCGCGCGAGCCACGTTTTGCGCCGGGTCAGCTTTAATGTCGGAAAGTCCTCTAAAGGTAGGTCCATATCCCAATCCGATGCTGACAAATTTCGCATACCAAGCCTCAGTGTTCACATTTCGGGCATCCAAGCTGGTTTCCAACTTCACGATAGATTTTAGGGCGCCGACGTGCACCTTAATAGCGCCGGTGCAGTGTTCCGTCCACGCACTAGAATCTGGAGTAACGGAACTGACAGAGAATGTTGCCCAGGTAGGTGACTTGGCAGTTGCATTGTCAACGAGCTCCATAGATACGAGGATCTCGACACCGTAGCTATCCTCTGGGATTTTTAGAGCCGATTTAATCGAGACATTGCGAAGGGAATATCCTATTATTGCAGATTGGCTACTGAGTTCGCAGTGCGCCTGGAAAGCGGCTTCGATACCAATAGATATGTATGCGGCCGCGGGAAGAACGGCGTCTGTGATTAGGTCAATGATACTTCTTGTGTTTTTCAAATACTTATAACAACACTGGCAACAACAACAGCAACAACAGCAACAACGCAGAAAAGATGTGAAAATATAAAATAAAATCGAAGAGTGACCCTGATGGGACGAGAAGATTTTTTTTTTTTTACTTACCTGGGATCAGTCTATGGTCAGCCAACCAGGGGACGTCGTCGACACGGAGAATGTTGCGCCATTGAGGTCGCAACTTACTAGCACCTGGTAACTTGGACCCAAGTAAATCATGTTGTACGACGCTTCGCGATCTATATTCCTTGCTGATCCGACTTTCATGATAGCTCACCGGCCCATACGCATATTGATATGGTGGGAGATCGATAGCAGGGCAGCCATGGATGTACCCTCTACCTTTATCAATCGAGTTAACCGCCACCAGATCCACGTCAGCGTTCAATCCAAAAAGCGTGCCACATAGTTGAAGGAGTGTGGTCTGCCCGTTGGTGCCTCTCACTAGAGAACCAATATAAGGCGTCGTTCGTCCCAAGGCCTTCAGTGTCTGGTCGACGGGCCCTCTCAGAGCATGATGGGGCCCAATCTCGACAAAAGCATCAATTGGCACATCTTCCGAGGCAATCAGGTTGGATACCGCGTCGCAGAATCGGACCGGCGATACGAGATTTGACATCCAATAGGACGGAGTAGTCCCTAAGGTTGCAGTGCCCTTACTAGGGGTGACGCTCGAGACCCATCTTATTTTGGAATACAGTTGGTCATGACCGCTGAAACCCTCCTTCTTAATAATATCCAAGTGTTCGGCGAGCATTACGCTATATGAGCCTCCAAGGGGGCTCATGTGGTGCGAATGATAAGCATTGCCTCCAGTATTCAATGTCCGGTTGAAAACGCCGTCTTTTTCCAGTCTTATGGCCAGTTCCTGTACTGCTTCATAGTCGCCTGATAAAGTGACGCTGCTTGGAGAGTTGATAGCGCCTATCTTGACATGAGCTTCCTGGCCCTGCAAATACTTCTCAACTACCTCTGCGCCAAGGCCCACTGCCAGCATGAGGCCGTTTCGCTTGTTGTGGGCGACAGTATGGCCACGGCAAAAGGCGGTACTGATGGCTTGGGCGGCGCTGATCCGTCCTGCTGCGTATGCTGCAGCTATTTCACCAGAAGAATGACCTACAACGGCCGTAGGACGAATGGACCATGATGCCAGTAAGTCCACCAGACCTACTTGCAAGGCGGTGCAGACCGTCTGTGACACTAAAGGCTCATCGATGAGATTTCTAGGACAGTCACCTAGTAGAATGTCGCTAATCGTCCATGAAGTCATTGAAGGTGACAGTGTTGCCAAAACGTGCTCCAGATAGTGGATGGTATTTCTGAAAACCTGATATTGAAATAGCTTCCGACCCATAGCATGCCACTGTGCGCCCTGGCCCGTAAAGACGAATCCGAGGCGGGCACAATTGGCTGGGCTTGTGAAGACGGCTTGTTGAACGGTTAATCCTGACGTGGGACTATCTTTGTCAACGATACGAAAGGATCGCTGTGCGAGCAGAGAACGCTTGGTTGCAAGAGTGTATGCCACATCCGCTAGTGAGTGATTATCGAGGACTTTAGATAGAGCTATGATGTTGAGCTTCAGTGACGCTTCATTGTGGGCTGAGAAAGGCAGCAGCACAGCTTGGCGAGTACCGGCATGTGCGTCTGCTGTGGCCACAAGCTTGTCACTCACTGGGTAATGTTTCACGGGCGTCACATCCTCAATGTGATGATGGTGATTAGAGCCATTACCATTGGAGACATTACCATTGGATGTTGTACCATTGATCGTATCGTGCAATGAGAGATACCCCGGAACGGTTGACTTGTCTGCCTCCACCATTCCAGGCTTCAAATAGCCAGGCAGCACATTTCTGACGTGGTCAATAATGCAATGGCCGTTCGCTCCGCCGTAGCCAAATGAGTTGATACTGGCCCGACGTAGTTTACCTTGGGGCCAAGGGGTGATTTCCGTGAGAATCTTAACCTTGGCCTTGTCGAAATCAATGGCTGGGTTTACTGCAGCGTTCACTCTCAGTAATTGCTATATCGGCCAATGTTTGTAAGGGTCTCAAGAGTATACGAAATTCTTAGAACATGATTCTAGTTCGAACAGAATATTCATATTCTTGACTATAATGAGAAGAAAATTACGCGGAAAACACTTACGATTCTCGATACCAATACTTGGTGGGATTACTCCGGCTTCGAGAGCGAGCACAACTTTCATAATTCCCGCAAGGGCACTAGCCGATTCAGTATGCCCTAGATTAGTTTTGACCGATCCCAAGTAAAGCAAGTCGTCCTTAGACTTGACGGGAGAAAAAACGTTTCCTATAGCTGACACTTCGACGGGATCTCCGACTGGCGTTCCAGTGCCATGGCATTCAAAGTACGTCGTGTCTTTAAGTGGCAACTCACCTGCGTTCTTGTATGCGGCGCGGATAACAGCCTCTTGTCCGACTGTACTAGGATGGGTAATGCCCCCTGTGCGACCATTAGCGTTGATCGCAGTGCCCTTAACGAAGGCGCGTATCGGGGCTTTGTTGTGAATTGCGGTTGACATTTTCTTCAAGTAAATCGCTGCAAAGCCTTCGCCACGAGCATAACCGTCAGCCGATGCATCAAATGTATGACAAGCTGATGTGGCTGAGAGAGCACCCAGTTTGTCCATCATTATCTGCATAGTGGGATCAAAAATCCAGTTAGACGCAGCTACAATAGCTGATTCGCAGTCACCGTTGTTGATAGCCTGGACGGCCAGATGGAGTGCGTACATAGATGACGAACATGCTGTATCGAGTGTCATACTCGGCCCATTAAGGTTGAATATGTAGCTTATGCGGTTGCTCAGAAGACTGAGGCTACTCCCCGTAGTGACATATGGCCTTGGATGATCAGGGTCGCGACTCTGTACTACTGTATGCTCCGTTGTGAAATTGCCAACAAATACTCCGGTGCGTGACCCAGAGAACTTGTCCCATGTCTCACCCGCATTTTCGAAGGCTTCGTATATAACCTCAAGGAGCTTACGTTGCGAGGCATCCATGGTTTCGACTTCGAGTGGCTGTATGCCAAAGAACGTGGGATCAAATAGCCGTGCGTCCTCCTCCAACAGAAATGCACCCCGAGTTGCAAAAGAACCCGGGTGGGACGAGTCCGGGTGATAAAATCCCTTGGTAGAGAATCGATGGTCGCTGAACTCGCGGTAGCCAGACCGCTTATTTCGGAGAAGATCCCACAAGGCTGGAGCGTCACGAACGCCTCCTGGCCATCTGCAACCTACTTCACACTTAGTAAACAGTGGCAAATGGAGAACATATGGTTTGAGTTCTCACCCATGCCGACTATCGCAACAGGCTCAGGGCCCTTGCTCGCTGGGTCACGGGACTTGGATCCCATACTATCATTATTGGCCATCTAAACTATATGTATAGTTGTCGTTGGCAGATTTTAGGGATTGCAAGAGTGTAGTAATAATCTGTTCTTGCGAACAGGTGCCAAAAGTCTGGTAAAGGAATCGCTGGGATATCCACTTCATATTCGACGTCCTGAGCTTCACATACTTAAATAAAGCCACATCGGGGATACCCCCTATCCTAGACTTACATGAGCGCGATCTAGAATATTGGAATGTATTTTCGTGTGTCATTGTGAGTTAATACGCAGCGTTGTTTCCGCCGCAAGTGTGGATGATCCCAGGCATTCACCAGGCTCTGTGAAAGACGCGCCCTAAGCCTACCTAGGTAGTGGTGGGACGCTTCGTGCAACGCTATACATTCTTTAGTTCTGCAAGACATAAAGGGCAACGACCAAAGATCTGACGCATGTATGATCTGACTGCATGTACCTAAGCCGTATAACGGCCGAGACTTGACGGCCGTATAGCTTCTAGTGGATCTTGAAGGGCAGCCCAACTAACGAAATAATGGGAAAATATCCGACATTTGTCGGCCGAGTTTTAATTAACCCGAACCATCGATTCGGGAAAGAATCCATTGCTTAAAGCCTGCTATGAGGGCGAGGTTGGAGCTTAATTGATGCCTTTTATACGCTTATAACCGCTTCGATAGGTCGCGTTGTACTCTAACTGGTATCCAGAAAGAGCTAAATCTGACGCCGAAGGCTTTCTGATCGGATAAGGATGAGAAATATTAAGAACTACCCTCTTGAATATATCTACCATAGTCTTTCGGCAGAACAACAAAGACTGGTCGCTGTATAACACCTCTGGCTAGTCATGTCGACAAAGACTAATGGGCGTCCCGTTGGCGCATCTACCAGTCTATTAGCATTGTCCAACAATATTGCGGATAAAACCAAGGAGATTACCCAATACTTGGAGAATAACAAACTGACACCCCCTTCCTTTTTGCCAAACTCAATCGATGTTCCAGACACTCCCGAATACCTCGCTCTTCGCAGTAGCTTGAAGGAGTCCCTCGAAGATCTCACTCTGCTTGTCGATGGCCCCAAGCGGTCTCTGCGGTCATTTGTGTGCCAGGCTAACGACTTGGCTGCTTTTCAGGTTGCATTCGACTTTGAGTTATTTAGCCTGGTGCCGACTGAGGGTGATATATCTATTGAGGAGCTTGCGACTAAGGCCGGGCTGGATGTCGACAGGACAGCACGTTGCGTGCGCATGATGGCGACGCAACGGGTCTTCCGTGAGAGCAGACCTAACTTCATCGCTCATACAGCTGCCTCAATTGCCATCTGCAAGGACGAAGAACTACGATGCGCCGGACAATACATGTAAGCAATCCACTCTGTCCTTCTTGGAGCTCATGGCCGATAATGGTGCCCAGGCTTGACGAGCTATTCAAAGCTGCTTCAGCCACATCACAGTGTCTGAAGACATCTCCGCAGGATTCGGTTGCAGCTCATTCGCCATTTCACACTCGGCACAGAGTGACCATGTTCCAGTATTACCAGGTTAACCCGCCACACGCGGCCCGTTTCGCAAAAGCAATGGCTGGAGCAGCGAAGCGTAAGTATCAAACCCACTTGGGAAATAGTAATTAATCTGATCATGTTATAGTGGACCGTCAAATTAGCGAGCTGAGAGACTTTTATTCCTGGAAAGCACTTTCTGGGACGGTGGTGGACGTCGGCGGTGGAAGTGGGCATATTTCTATGGAATTGGCCAAGGTGAGCGAGTGCTTAAGCTGCGATATATAATACTTTCTCCCGTACAGAAAGTTAATGCAATCACAGGGATTCCCTCACCTCAACTTCGTGGTACAAGATGGATCGCTCGACATGCTTGCCCAAGGAAAGGCTCTTCTTTCGCCCTCTATCCAAAACCGGGTGACTTTCATGCAACATGACTTTTTTACCCCTCAACCTATGCGAAATGTGGCAGCCTTCTTTATTCGTCAGTGTACACACAACTGGTGTGACCGCGACGTGGTTACAATCTTCAAGGGCTTCGTTCCCGGGCTCGAGGGTAGCGGAGCTGGCACCCCGATCTTAATTAATGACACTGTTATGCCCGAGCCTGGTTCATTGCCCGCGCATGAGGAAAGGGCACTAAGGCAGATGGACATGCTAATGATGGTCGCACTGGGAGCTAAGCAGCGAAGTAGGGCGGAATTCAAGGCGCTGCTTAAGAAGGCAGATCCGAGATACGAAGTCATCAACTGCCATGCTGAGGGGCAGATGGGTTTGCTGGAAGTCCACCTAAAGCAATGAATGATGGCCTTTTGCACTAAACTATGCTCTGTATCTCCCTCGGCAATTTTTAAGTGGAATGTAACTCTATGGCCGGAGGTTTTCTGTATTACGAAGTGATAAGAGGAGGCCTAACGTTAACGATTAAAAGCAACACTGCAAGGGTTACTGTTGTTAGAAATAAACGAGCCAGTATTAAACGTCTATTTAAGTAAGTGTTATTATTGTATTATATAAGTATAGCTCTATCTTTAAAATGTACACTGCAAATTTTATATAGTGGGCCTTTAAGTATAAAGCTATTACTGCACGTATTTTTAATGTTTTATTTTATATAACTTTTTTATTTTAATACACTTTTTTAGAACTAACTGTTAGTAGTTTGTTTTAAAGACTAGTTCTTTAAAACTATTCGCGGAAAATTAATTAATTAAAATTTTTTTTAAATAAATTTTTTTATAATGGTTAAATCGTTAATTTTTAGTTTTTTTAATTTTTTTTATTATAATTATATTTTTATATTTATAAAGCTTAATTAATTTTTTAAAATAAGCTATTTATTTATAAACAATATTTTTATACGTTTATTAATAATTATATTGTTTAAAAATATATATTTAACGTTTAAATTTTTATTTTATTTTTTATTATAGTTAATAATTATATATATTAATATAATATAGCTTAGTTTTTAAGCTAGTAATATTTTTTTTAAAAGCTTTATTATTTATTAGTTATTATATTAAAAAATAATCTATTAATTATTAAAAATAACTTTTAATTTATATATTAGCTTGTTAATAAATAAAGTTTTTTATTATTATTTATATAAATATTAATAATTTAGTTTTAGTAATAAAAATAATAACTATATCTTGTTTATTAGTTTTTTACTAATAATTTTTTTAAACAGTTTTATAATATATATTTAAAAACTTTTACGATTAATTATATTGTTTATAAAAAACAAATCGCTTATTATAATTAAATTGTTTTTTTATTTATATTTAAAAAATAATATTAAGTATAAAATAAATAAAATATTAATTAGTTAGTTTTTTTATAATATTTAAAGTTTAGATTTAAATTAAATTATAAAAGCTTTAAAACTATAAAAACTATATTAAATTATATAATTATAATAATAAATAAAATAAAGCTTAATTTATATTAATATATATAAATCTTTTTAGTTAATATTAGTTTTTTAAAAAAAAAAAAGTTTTTATAACTTTATTAAAATTAAATAACGCGATTTACTATCGAGCTGTTTAAACTATTAAACTGTTTAATTTTTTAACCGCGTTATTTTTATTTTTAAAAATATTAATTATAATGTATTAAAATTAATTAAAACTAATTAGAATCTTTTTTATTAAACGTTTTTATAACTATTATATATGTTTATATATTATAACTAGTATTATTATATATATTATATTAATATATATAAGCTGTAGTTTTTATAAAATAATTACTATTTTTACTATTTTTTTATAAAACTAACTTATTATTTTTTTTAAACATTTATAAAGTTGTTTTTTTTTAAAAGTAAATATTTTTTTAAGTTATAATCGCTTATTTTTTATTTATTAACGTTTACTTAATATATAGTTAATTTTATAAAGTTTAAAGATTTTATTATTATAAAAAGCAACGCTAAAAAGTGCTTGTTAAGGTTGCATATAAGTATTTATTTTCTAACTAAAAAAAAAAAAAAACTCTTAAGCGGTATATACGCTGCTTTAAAGTTTTATAGTCTAGTAAGTACTAATTTTAGTGTTAGTTCTTATATTAGCTACCGTGCTAAATACTTATCTATTATAGCCTAGCTTATAACATTACCCCCTTTTCCCTATACCGCTTTAAAGTAGCTATTTCGCGGTTTTCTTAGCTTTAGTACTATTAAGCCCTGTAATATTAATACAGTTATATAATCACTTGTTCTAAAACAGATTTAAAACAGTTTTACTGCTGCCTTATACCGCTTTAGCTAAAATATTAAATACTAAATTTAAACCTTACTACTTTTAATCCTTTTTTTTCTTTATATACATATTAACTTAAAATAAATAACTTTCCTTACTTTTAAATGCTCTTTTTTTTCTTTAAAACAGCTTTAAACTATCTTTTTATTGTTTTTTACTGTAAGCGCTACTATTAAACAGTTTTAAAACGTTTACAAGCTAAATATAAGCTATTATTAACTTTTTTTAATATATTATTATTATTTTTAACAATTATTATTAAGTACTCTTCCTGCGCTAACTTACGCGTCGCTTGCAAGCACTATATTAAATCTTACGCTTTTAATTATAAAAAATAATAAACTTAACACTACTTAAGCTTCCGTTTATATAGCGCTCGCGCGCTTTTTAAAAAACGCTAATACTTTACTGTGCACTAAATACAAGCGCGCTTTTATAAAAAACCTTAATACTTTCTATATACGCTAAGTTAGTAATAAATTACTCGTTCTTTTATTTATAGTATTTTGCGAGCGTTTTTAAGCTAATAACAAGCAAAATACACTATTACTTACTATATTAAATGTACTAACAGTTATTCTTACAAATAAATAAATAATTTCTTTTATTTCTATATTTTTTTTTTTCTTTAAGCCGCTTTTATACTATTTATACGTAGCTTTCAAATAACTTACGCTTATATACTCTAACTAAAAATCTCGTTTTAGCTACTATAACTTATAATTTAAAAGTTTAATATAAGTTCTTTTATATTATCGCGCTTTATTTTTTACTGCTTATAAAACGCTCGTAATAGCTACTAAAATATTTTAAAAAAACTAAAGTAGCGAATTTTTTCAGCATTTAAATAAAATAAAAAAAGCCCTATTTAAAGTAAGTAAAGTTCTTTTATACTGCTTAATTTTTTTTATATACTGCTTAAAAATCGTTTTTTATACTAGTTTAGAACGTTCTATTTAGTAAATTTTTATTTAATGCTCACTTTAGTACTTATTATATAAGTGTTTTTTTTATAAGCTGTTATTATATTATTTACAATAATTTTAAAAAGATCTTGTTAATACTATTATTTTTATAAATAAAAAAATTAGTTAACTTTATAAAAAAGTTTAAACTATTATAGAACCGCTCGCGCGCTTTTTTTACGTTTTCGTAAACAATACTAGTAAACTATTAAGTACTTTTATATAAATCCTATACTTAGCAGCTTTTATAAGTCTATAAACTGCTTTAAAAACTATTTTAAAATCTATAAATATAACCGCGAACACTTTTAATATCGTTTTAATTATTTTCAACGTTTTTATAACTGCTTTTAAAACTATTTTAAGCGCTTTTAAAACTGCTTTTAAAAAACACAAAATTATTTTAATCCTTTTTTTTTTTATTAAGCAACTTTAATTAAACTAGTTAATATTTTCTAAACCGCTTATTTATTGTTTTCTTACTGCTTTTTTTTTAAAAAAATTAAAAAAGTCCTACACTTCTATAGTTTTTAAGTTTTAATAATAACTTCTACGCCGTTTTAACATAACTTTATAGTTTACTTTACTTAAAATAAACTTGTTTTAATTTTACTACTTTTTAAGTTTTCTTTTTAACTATAAATTTTTTTTTACTAGCTATTTACTTGCTGCTTATATAATACTTATATAATATTCGCGTAAACTTTATAGTTTATTTTTTAACTGTTTAATAATTAGGTTTTTCAGCTTAAAACTATACTTTAGCTTTATTATTTTTTAACTTCGTTAAAGTCTTTTTAGCCCTTTTTACCGCGTTTTAAAGCTGTAATTTCCAGCTTTTTATGCTTAGCTTATTATTTTTTTATATATTCTTATACTGCTTTTTAAATTTATTTAACGTTATAGTATCCAGAAAGTTCTTTATAAGTTTTTTTATTAGTTTAACATAACCGAACTATTTTACGATTAGCTTGCGTTTTTTTTAAGCTTTGCTTTTAGATTAAAAAGCTCTTACAATCTTTTTTACTTTTTATTTTAATTTGTTAAACAAGTTCTTATTAATTAAAAAAAAAGGTTATATATTATTACTATACTAAAACAATAAAAAATCTGTTCTTGCTTATTTTATAAGCTTAATATAAAATCTATTATATCTGCTTAATAAAATATTTAACTTTATTACTTATAAGCTTATAACGCGCGTTATTTTATACTTTATATAAAGCTATACTAGTTTTTAAAATAATTATAATATTAAGATATTTTTAAGCGTTAATTAAACTTTATCTTTTATGCGGAGCTTTTTTATAAGAGCGCGCTGCTTATTAGTGGACTTTTTTTAGCTTTATTATATAGCCGCTATAACTACTTAAACAAATTCTATACTATTTTTAAATTTTTATATAAACTGTTTAGCTATTACTTTAAACTTATAAGCAAGAAAAGAAAAATATTTAATTAGCAAGATTATAACTATATAATATCTATATAGTATAAAAAAAAAGCTTAAGCTTATTATTATTATATTTTAGTTATTAATTATAAGTATTACTTTAAATAGTAAAAAGCTTTATTTATACTAGATATATATTATAAAAACTTATAAATAAACTAACACTTCCTAGTTCGCTTTTTTTATAATATTATCGGTTTTAAAATAATATATAATTAATAAACGCTGCTTAATACTAATTAATTCGTATAGTTTACGTTAAAACTTTTCTGTTTAGTTCAAGCCTTTATTATTTATTAAAGCCTGTAAAAAACTATAATGTTTTTAATAATAGTGCATAAACTGCTTAGCGTATACTTTTGCTTCTATTAAGGTTATCGCTTTAAAAGCTATCGTTTTATTTAATCTGTTTATTATAACTATTAAGAATATAAAGTCTTCTTTTTTCTCGCTTAAAAAATTAGTTATAAAATTAATTAATAGCTCGCTTTAATATCGTTTGAGAATTAGAAGCGGTTTAAAAAAGCCGCGCCTTTTATTTTTTTATATTGTCTTGTAGCTGTATATATCGCAATTATGTATAAACCGTTATATAAAAACAAATAGCTTAAACTAGAAAAAGCTTTTTAAAAACATTATAATAATACTTTTATGCTTTAAATAGCCTGCTAAATATAAATCGTATGTATTCTATATAAACGCTATTTTTAAAAGCTTCTAGTTAAGTATTTAAAACTGTTTATAAAACTTAAAAACCTTTTACGTGTTTAGTTCATATTTTTCTATTATTACTTTCAAGCTTAATTTAAGTAGGAATACTTTTTTACCCTATTAAATAACGCGAACGATTTTAAAATAGCTTTTATTTTACTTAATTATAGTATTCTAAATAACTGCTAAGTTTTTATAATTAAATATTTCTTAACTAGTAAAAAAGTTCTTTTCTTTTATAATAATTCTAAAAATTGCAAGCGTTTTTATTTTATTTCCGCGTAGTTTAAGCAGTAGCCACTTATTTAATAGAAGCTATTAATCCTTTTTTATATACCTTTTATTTGTAGCCTTTTATAGTATATTTTGTTCGCGCTAAAAAAAAGCATTTAATTATTCGCTTAAGCGTTTTGTATAAAATTTCAGCTTAAAATCAAACAGTATTAGTTTTTTAACTTAGCGGACTTATTATTTTATTAACCTTTTTGTAGTTATAAAATAAATTAAATTTTTATAATCCAAAATAATCTTAAATAGCTAAAAAATACTCTATAGCTTAATACTTTAAACTTTTAAACAGCTTATAATTACTAATAGTTTTTTATTATATATTTTATAGTTTACTTCTGCTGCTGTTAACTTTTTAAAAAAGTAAATAACTAACTATAGTTTATTGTTCTTTTTTACTTAGTTTAAGCAGCCCTTGCACGCTTATTTTAAACAGTCTGTTTTTAAGTATATTATTTTAAAGAAGTCCTAATATACTAAAACTAGTTCGCTTATAAACGCGTTTTTAAGTACTTTAAACGCTTTTTTCTTTATGCTCCCCTAACAAAAAAAAGTACTTTTTTTTGTTAATGCTATTAAAAGTTCGATCTTCTTAAAATATTCGTTTATAAAATCTTTATAAA